>JAOSBN010000178.1:43350107-43372345 GCA_027563595.1 Erythroxylum suave | reverse complement strand
CAGTTTGGTTTTAAAAAGTTTCAATTTCATATTACTGTTTTATTACTGGGATGCCATGTGGAGTTTATAGTTGTTTTCTGTAGTTCTCTCTTATCATAAAATATGTACCGGAATGACCTATGGGTGTTCCGGTGGGTACTCTATAGTAAGGGGGCGCTACAAGCTAACTGAGTACTTCTATGCATATAATAAAGAGGTAAGGGGAGATAGGATCTCCTTGTCTTAGCCCTCTTGGACCCCTAAAAGAATCCGTTAGAGTACCATTAACAAGAAGGGACTAAGAAAGAGTTATTATACATGCTGAAATCAAAGTAATAAAAAGCTCAAGGAACCCCATAAGCTTTAGGGTCTGTAAGATAAAATCCCATTCCACATGATTGAAGGCTTTTTTGAAATGAACCTTTATGGTACAATTTAGAGGGCTGTTTTTCCTTTGGTAACCCTTCATCAATTCCTGAACCATGGAATAGTTATCACCAATTCTTCTCCCTTTTAGGAAAGCACTCTGATTATCTGAAATCAATAGATACAGTACCAATTTTAGTCTATTTACTAAGATTTTGGAAATAATCTTATAGCTGAAGTTGGTACATGCAATTGACTTGTTGTCATTCAAGGTAGAGGAGCAAAGGTTTTTAGGAATCAGACAAATATTTATTTTGTTTATCTCCTTTAGTAGGATCCCATTAGAGAAGAATTCCAGGATAGCTTCTTTAACCATAGGTCCGATATCTAGCCAGGTTTTCTGAAAGAAAAAACCATTAAAGCCATCAAGGCCAGGGGACTTATTCAGATGCATACAAAAATTACCTCCTTAATTTCCTTATTCTCCACTGGTTTAATAAAAGCATCTGCTTGTTCCTAAGAGATTGTTTTCTGAATAAAGGAATTAAGAGAGCTTAGGATAAAAGGAGGTCGAGAGTATCCATAGAAACACCTGAAATACTGCTTAGCTTCCTTGAGTAAGTCCTCTGGTTTAGACATCTCCTCCCTATTCTTTAACTTTAGGGAACATATTCTGTTAGCATTCTTTCTGGCTAGAACTGAATTGAAGAAAAACTTTGTACACCTTTCACCATATTTTAGCCAATTAGCTTTGGCTCGTTGCTCCATTAAGCTATCATGATCCTTAGCTTTAGAGATATAAGACATCAATAGGGACTTCTTAATTATTAGAAGCCTAACATTAGACAGATCTGGTTCCAATTGCTGTTGAATCCTAGTCAGTTCCTCTCTTGCTAAAGTAACAGCTTGTTGAGTGGAGCAAGTTCTCCTATTCATTAAGGATTTCATCTCACATTTTATAACTTTCAGCTTTTGGACACAAATAAACTATTTAGAACCATCAACCATAGCTCCCAACCCTTTTTGGAATGCATTAGTAAAGCCTTTATCATCAATCAGTAACTATTTAGAACCATCAACCATAGCTCCCAGCCCTTTTTGGAATGCATTAGTAAAGCCTTTATCATCAATCAGTAAGTTATTAAATCTGAAAGGCCCTCTTCGCCTCTGACATTAGGATAAGTTTTCAATTTGCATAGGTGAGTGATCTGAGAATAAAGGGTCTAGAAAAGAGGTAACACTATTTGGGAACTGTGTTATCCTTTCTTTATTCACCATAGTCCGATCTAGCTTTTTCCTTAGAGCTCATCTTCCCTTTTACTTATTAATCCAAGTATAGAAATGGCCTTGATCCTTTAGATCAAAGATACCTAGCTGCCCCACACAATCTTTGAAATCGGTTGAGAAAGTATTCAGGCTGAAGTTACCATCTACTTCCATTCTATATATTATGGAATTGAAATCTACACATGGTAACCATGCCTCATTTACCATATTCTAGAACTAGATCAACCTCTCCATAGCTATTTTCGCTGAAAAACATGATTTGAACCGTCGATAAAAGAGATATAGATGGTAGTGTTTACCTGAATAAGATGACAATTCAAGTGTATGGCTTACGTCTTCGTAGCTAGAACTTGAACTTTCAACAAAGAAGGGTCATAACCTATAATAATTCTCCCATAAGAATGAGCCTGATGATTTGAGATAAAAGACCACTTAGAACCCAATTTATTCAGTAGCTTAAGATTTTCAAATATGATCTTAGTTTCCAAAAGTCCAAAAATTGATGGATTTGTGAAATTGACAAAATCTCTTAAAGCTGAAAGCTTTTTTGGGCAGTTAATCCCTTGCATATTCCATGCTAAGATTTTCATAACTAAGAAAAAGTGGATTTGGAGCCCTTCTTTTTGCACCTGTTGGCTTTCTTCTTCACAACTGCCAGAAATTCGCTAATTGTGGGATCCTCCTCCTTCTTATCCGAAGTAGTATCAGCCCTATCTTTTAGTTCAGCAACGATAGGAGTATCCCCAAGACTTGCTATAAGGTCAGTCTTAAGTTGCTCCTAATTTAGACTAGCCTCAATATGCTCCTCCCCATTACCTTCAGTTTTGGATTCATCTGTAACTCCTTCCCCTATGTCATCTTTGCTTCCTCTGCTCTCATCAACATCTATCAACCTTAGTATATCTCCTTCTAATTCATTCTTCCGAGAATCCTCCTCAAGTATAGGCACATTTTCGATTGCCTTATCCGGTTCATTTTGAGGATTTATATGGGCTTCCATGTTTTACCTTGAGTTGAAAGGGAAAGCTTCCACTGATATGTAACTAGCATAGTATTCTCGTAAAAAGATCCATCAATCCCCATTCGCATGATACGGATAGTTTCCTAAAGGTTGGAAATGTCCATGTTTGTACACATTCGGGAATGCCACAACTGCTTTCTAGTTGCAATATTTTCATCCATACAGAGTGGATTACCAAGAAAACTAGCAATCATACTCAAGCCTTTAGTTGTCCAATATTCAAGAGGGACATTAAAGAGGTTTACGTACAGAGGCACTAGTCTCCTTTCCTGATAGTTGATATGGAATCCTGGCTGCCAAGGCTACAAAAATAGTGGGTAGTTTACAACATGCCATGGGCCTTCTTCTACTACTTTGGTTGCATGCACTTTGGAGGAAAAAGTGTATAGAATGTATCGGTCCTCAACAATTACTGCCTCCTCAAAACCCTTGTTCTTCCATGCTGATTTAGCCCATCGTAGGATAACAGGAAAAATGATCTTTATCCCAAAAGAAACCAATCAGAGAATTTTCCCAAGATTTGACCCCTTCTTGGATTGTCTCCTAGTCTGGGAACACAATGGGGCGCCCATTTTCCATCTTAGGAGAGCAAAAGTGCAGAGCCAATTTTGCAAAACCGCCTCCCACTACTTTCTTCCATGTTCTTAGTTTAGAGGGTGGGTTGGCAAGTTTCAAGTGATGAAGGTTAGTGGTTACTGGGTGGGGAAGTAAATTTGCTAGGGTAGGAGTTTGAGATGGGGTATGAGGGAGATCTTCTGATGTCCCTTTAGGGGACTGAGAGGAAGAGGAAGAGGGTAAGGGGGAAAATCCTCCCTGTCAACACCTGATTTTGGGATAGGGGACCAGTTTAGCAGAGAAAGCATATTGGTCAGAGGGGTAATCAGATTCTAAATAAGGCAAGAAAAATAGACGGGAGAAAGGTTTAGAGAGTAAAAGTCGGAAGTACCCTTTGTGGAGTTTAGGTGGGTGAGAGAGAGGGGAAAGGAAGGGAATGGAAGGAAGGATGATCAGGTGAAGGAAGCGAATGGTCAGTGGAGAAAGAAGAAGAAGCAACAACACCCCCAAAAGCAGGAGGTTAGAGAGAAGTCAAAGCATATCTCTCTAACCAACATAGGTAATGTTAACTTATGTTATTTGTTGGTTATTATTATTTTTGTTATACGTAAAAGAAGTTATAAGCAATTGTAATTTAAAATTTATTGTAATAGCTTAGTAACCAACCTCAAAAAAATTTACTTATAAGTAGGATTTAATGTGTTAGGCATAACCCATTGTAAGATCTCATAAGAAGTTGTAAGAATTTATTATGCACAATTGGAGTCCCTTATTTTATTATATCCCATATTGGTGTTTATTTATGATCCAAAATGTTCCCAACACTAATGCTTGTAAAGTGTTCAATGACCAAAAAGATATCATTTTTGTATTAAGTTTCTTAAACATACATATCAAAATGATGTTATTTTGGGCTATTAAACTAATGGCATGCAAAGCTATGATGGAAGACATGAACCTCTAATGATATCAATGTAAGTATATTTTTATTAACACCTGGGAGAAAATGAAGTTGCTAATGGAATAGTTTCTCTCTATTAACACTTCTTAGCTCATGAAGGAAGTTTTAAAACTATGAAAGCAAGATAACTTGGAGTAAGAGTATGTGAGAAAATTCATATTTTTGATGTTGGACATTCAAAATATGTCAAATAAAGACAAGTTGTCTAACTTCATAAGCGGTTTACAAGGTTAGACACAAATTGAACTTTGAAGGCAAAACGTAAAAGACTTCCCTAGTACTATTGTAGCTATAGATGCCTTTATAGATCTCCAAATGCCATAACCATTTCGAACTAATGATGGAACTTTGAATGATTATAAGAAAGGCATGGAAAAGGCGTGTAAAACTTCTCATTATAAATTGAAGAAACAATCATTGCAAGATATTATTTGTTTCATTTGTAAAGGCTCACATTTTATAAGAATGCATGAGATAGAAGGTAAGTGAACAATAAATGATTTTTTTTTCCTTAAAGGATCAAAAAAGAGGGGTTAGGACTCAATGGAAGAAGTCTACTTTAAAAATTATGCTACATTAGGCATAATAGGCCTTATGAAGGAGCATCAAAGCAAAGTAAACACAATGAAGAGAGGAATTGGCTTATAAGTAATATGTTAATTGAGACAAAGACTATCTCTTATCTTCAAACTTTGACTAAGGAGTCTTTAAGGGAATTGCTCTAAAAGAAGGGCCCATAGATGAGGATATCAAGTTTTTTTAGTGGAGGTATTTTGTTAGACTCTTAAGTTTAAGTTGCATGAACATACAAGTAATGATAAGCCTTAGTTGACACTTGACAGTTGGGTTGACGTGAAGATGGCATTTTGAAAATGGAATAAGGTAAAGTTACATTAGTGGATAAGACAAAATAGGTACTGTAAGCTTGAGAATAGACAAGTATTTATATACATTGATGAACATTGATGAAAATTTTTAACAAGAGGCAAGATTTGGATACAAGACCAAAAATGAAAATTGCAACTAAGTCATGCTAAGTTCAAAGGTGCAGGAAAGAACTTAACTTTGATGATAAGATTAAAGGTACATAAATCTACAAGGTTTATTATATAATGGCTTGGATTATTGCCAATTTAGGTCATAGAGCTATGTGACTGTACCACGGATGTGCTTGGATGGATCATACACAAAGAATGGCTTGAGATGGATAAGCCAAAGACTCTTTCAAGCAATTGACTTTAAAAGGTGATGATGTGGTGACACATGGAAAGAACATGGAAGTAGTGAGGTAAAAAAGTTTAAGAACTTCTTCGAGTAGTGGAAAATTAGATTGGATGACGTGGCAACATATTGACATTTTCCAAACATATTTTCCAGTGGATAACTTCCCACTATGTTGGTGGAGTTAAGTGATAACTCTTCGCTAACTTAGTAAGCTTATGTAGAAAGTGTGGTCCCTAAGCTCTTATAAGCATATATAATATTCTTTGTAATTTCACTTGTGTAACGTGGAGTACATTTAATCATTTGTAAAAGTGTTGAGAGTTTGCAGGAAAGGGTTGAGAGCTTCGAGTAGGGAGGCTTTTTAATGATTTTATTATAGAGTACTTCAAGGAGGAAGTCAATTGAGTCACTTATATTGATAGTTTAATAAAAGATTGAATTGTATTATATCTCTATCTCTCTTGTTTATTTATTTTGATTGATTTATGCAAAACATTTGGTTGTTGAGAGTGTGAGTTAAATACTGAAACACAAATGACATAAGATGTTTGAAAATAAACAAATTTATTAATTGATGATCATGAGGGAAGGTTGAGCTAGGCTTTAAGAATTAAGCTTTACTATTGCACAAAGACTTCAGTAATTTTACCGAATTTTGTTTCACTAAAAAAACTCTCTATGATATTTAGCAAAGTTGAGTGGGTAGTATTAGGGTGATACAAAACTTTCTTCGACAAATAGGGGCTATCAGCAGATGAATAGTCCCAATAATTGGTTTGTAAAAATGTATGACCATATTATTCACAAATGTCCTTAATGATTTGGAAATAAGATGACCATTTCAAATTTTAATTTTTGAACCATTAACAAAGAGAAATAAATATTTTAAAATAGCGTAATTTATTGATAATAAATTTGCCTATAGAAATTTATTTGTGATAATTATATGGATGAGAGTGCATATGTATTTCCATGCGTTATGATTCTTTTATATCACAAAAGAAGATAAAGCAAGATGACAAATTGAAATATAATAGACGAATTTGATAAATTCCTCCTAGCGAGGATGCCTTTTTTTGTTGTAGAGGAGGTATATAAAGCCCTCTTTTTAGTAAGTTAGATAACCTTATAATTGTGAAAATTCATTAATATTAGGGTGGCAAGCTTTCATAAAGAAATGTTATAAATAGTTTTGTAGAAAATTGGCTAAGAATCTCGAAATTTATTAAATGTATAATTTTTCCATTTTAGTGAAAATACATCACTTAAGTTATCTAGTGATTTTCTAGCTTCTTGATGCATCATTTACATAAGGTATTGTCGTAGAAAATTGTTGCTATAACTTGAAAAAACATGAACTAAAAGTTAGTAGTATAAGTCAAAAATTGAGAAGTTTTGTGGACTAAGTGTCATGATAGTTTTATGACATTTACTAAATTGTCTATATTTTAATGTCTTATTAATATGAAATATTTAGATAACCAACTATTTTATGTTATTTTTTAATTATTCTTTATTGCTTTTCTTTATATTGCACTTATAAAATGTTATAATTGTTTGGTAACTAACTTTAGAAAATTTTGCCTATAAATCTCCTCATCAAATGTTGTTAATATTATTATTCATTAAAAATTTCGCATATCCTGGTCAAATGTTGTAAACATTTTTATGTATAAATAAAATTTCCCATTATATTTGTTATATCAAGGGAGATTTTGGTTTTAAAAGAAAAGCCTCTTGATCTTTGAAATACTCTTTGAGGGATATTTTGGAACTTTTTTAATTATAATTTTATTTAAAAATTGAGTTTGAACATGTTAAGTTGTTAAAAATCATGTTTTTAGGGGATTGGGCGATCAATATAAGTTAATGGTCAACCATTGTAAGCTAAATGTGTAGCATGTGAGTTTGTTGAAACATTAGTCGACCAATATAGTGATATGGTCAACTAATATGCCTTTAAAGGATATATTGGTCAGCTAATATGGATAAGAGGTCAACCAAAGTGTAATGGATAGTAAATTTTATGCAGGAAATGCATATTAATTGACCAATATGATATAGTGATCATTCGTTGTAGGTTAAAATTAGGTGGTTTCTTAAAACATTTGTTGACTAATGTATGTGTGTGGTCAACCAATGTCCTCCTAAGCGATGCATTGGTCAACCAATATGCCCTATTAGTGGACCAATGTCTTAAAGGCTTGTGAATATATATATCAATGTATATTGGTTGACTAATATGCTATACTAATCAACTAGTGCTTTACAACTAGCCCTTTTAACGGCTAGTTTTTGACTCCAGCAACTAATAGGTGTCCGAAAATCTTATAAGGATATGTTTTATCATTTTTTTCTTGCATAAAGAAGCATTTGAGTGCCTTTTAAATACATTTCTAATTGTTTTTCAATCATTTGAGCATCATTGTCTTATATTTGTATGAGTGAGGTTTTTATCAAGTGATAAAGTGAGATAATTTGAGTTGAAATATTTGGTTGGGCATTACATTATTGTATTTGGAAGTGTTATAAGTGGGGTTGAGAGGTTTCTCTTCACTGTGAAGGAAGATTGTAAAAAGTTTTCTGTTTGCCAAGTAAAGATTGTACAAAGGTTATTCTTTGCCTTAAAAGAAGAATTATAGTTGAATTCCAAAACTATCTTGGGAATGGATGTAAGCAAGGATAGTTTACCAACTCACTATAAATTGGTTTTTGCTCTCTCTTCCTTATCCTCTTTAAATTATTATTCAGTTGGTTGATTGATTTGCATTAAACAATTCCTTTATTCTTATATATAATGATAGTTGTTAAATTGAGTTCATCGGTTATAAAATTTTATTGAATTTTGTAAATACATAATTCACTTCCCTCTTAGTTGCCACTAGGGATGAACAAGTAGTATCAAAGTGTGTATATTAGGCTAACATTTCAAATGAGATCATATAAAAAAGATAATAATTGCATATATAGGGGAATCATCATCATCATTTAATTAAAATGGACAAAGCATTAGTAGATCACCTTTCTTTGACAACAATAATTACCTTTATTGGAAACTAGGATAAGATTCTTTTTAATACCTGAAACTATAGACTTATAGGATATAGTTTCAAATAGTCCCTTTATATCTTCAAAAATCCTAGATAATAAAAATGTCCCAAACTAAAGGAAGAATGGCAACCTCTAGATAGAAGATTAATTTTCTTATATAGTAACCCCATACACATCTTATTTTATGCATCGGGAAGAAATGAATTCAATAAGGTCTTTATGTGTGAATTGGCTCATGAAATCTGGAAAACTTTAGGAGTTACATATAAGGGGAAAAAATCAAATAATGTAGAGCAAAGTGAGCATGCTAACACACCAATATGAATTGTTTCAAATGAGGCATGATAAAATCATATCTAGTGTGTACTAAAAGTTATTGATATTATTAATGATGTTAAAGACCCTAGAAAGATATATACTAATGTTGAAATGATAAGAAAGTTGTTTAGGTCACTTTCGAAGATGTGAGAAGCTAAAATGACAGTTATACAAGAAGCCAGAGATCTAACAACACTACCATTAGAGGAAATTACTAGATCTATCCTAATATATGAAATGAGATTCCAAGAGACACAAGAAGAAACAATACTTCCAAAGAAAAAAGACTTAACATTTAAAGTCTCAAAGAAGGAATCAAATGACAAAGAGATATTTACAAATGGAAGTGATGATGAAGGCCTTAACTTTATCACTAGGAAATTTAAAAGGTTTTTAAAGAGGAAGAATTTCTCCAAAACAAAAAAGTTCAAAGAAGGTAAAAGTGATTCAAAATTTAAATCCTCACATTATTGATTTTAAATATAGAAAGTTTAACCACATGAATTCATGATGTCCTCTACCCAAAGATAATGACAAGTGTTGAAGAAACTACAAGAAGGAGAAGAAGGATAAAAACAAAAAGAAAACAATTAAAGCCTCAACTTAGGATGATGCAAATGAATCTAAAAACGAACATTCTAAAGTAGAGATAGCTCTTATGTGCTTTATAGTTATGAATGACAATGAGATAATATCCAACTCTAATTTGTGTGATACTGATATTAATTTCACAAATGATAAACAAGTTGAAAGTTTTGAAATCATAAGTAAGAAAAGGAAGACATTATCTTACAAACTTAATGAAGTTCAAAAACAATTAGATGCATGCATAAATGAGAATGAAAAGATGAAAGTAAATTATATAATGTTAAAGCATTTAAAAATGTCATCATTGGAGAAAATCATTCAGTAGACACATTAAAGCATGAAAATGAGATATTAGAAAGGAGATCATTTTCAAAGATTCAATATCCAAATTCTCTAAAAGGAGTGAAAAACTAGAAAACATGCTAAGAGCTCAAAATATTTCCAATAATAGGCATAAACTAGGACATAACCTTAGAAGTGAAGTCAATTTTAAAAATATATTTGTAAAAGGAAAATATTTGTATAACAAAGATCCATTGCCTAATATGATAAATGAATATAGAGCCGTCACATCTAAGCATATGCATGCACAAGCCACATCTACTAGGATTCATTCTAAGAGCAAGCTTTATGCTTTCATATATGGCTCACAATCTAGTTATAAAGTTCAATACTCTTAGGAGAGAAATAAGCAGAACTTTAATGATATCATGCAAACCCCTGTAAACCTCAAAGAAGCATGCATCAAGTCTTCATTTATAGTAGGTATCATAAATATAACTATGGTAGCTCATCTCACTATCTTAGGAGAATATTCAACACCTTACTATCTAAAATAAGATTCCTCATTATACATACACATATAGAATACCAAGGAATGCATTCATGCATAATCATCACTCATATAGCATGGTATTTCATTTTTGCGGTAAGTATGGACATGTTGAAAGATTTTGTTTCCTTAAATAGAGATTGTTAAGTAAACCTTTGAAAGTGTGGGTTGAAAGAAGAAGGAGAACACCAATCAAAGACCCAAGTTTATTTACGTACCTGAAACAAAGTGATGACTTCGTTTATAGAAAATAAATAAAAGGTATGTGAATAGTGAATGCTCCAGGTATGTTTTTTCTTTATTATTCTTGAAAAGCATATAATATGTTTAATAGGAACTTCTTTTGAAGAGTTTGTACATATTGTTTTTAATCTCACCACCTTATATCAAAGAAAGCTTTGAAGATGTTATATGATATGGAGAAATTAGCCCCTAGAGAATAGCCACTAAGATTTTGCAAAAGAGCTAATTGTTGAACCAAGTGAGGGAGATGAGAAGGATCGCATCCTTTTAATGGATTATAAATTCAAGAAAAATCATTTGATTAAACTTATTTTTTAAGAGTATAATATGAACATTAGTATCTAGACTTAAAACATATATGCAAATAGGGATATTAAATTAAAATTTTTCGTTATACTAGATCAATAAGGACATAATTTCAATAAACCAATGTATAAGGATATTAGGAGAGAAGGCAAGATTCTATGTGATTCAAGTCTCTTTTAATGCTTATAATTGTTCTTAATTGATATTCATATAAATTATTAACTGTTTAATGTTTTAATTTAAGGTTTAGGTTTGATATGCAAGTCCTTAAGTCATATTGGTTAACCAATATTATGGTCTGGTCAACCAATGTTCTAAAAAATTATCTTTTTTATATTTCCAGTGAGTTTGTAGGTTGTTTGGCTATTAGTTTGGTCGATCACACATAAACATTGGTTGAACAATTGAGCCATGTGGTCGATAATTCTTAATGTTTTAAGCTCTTCTCTTATATATATACATATATATTTCATCTCGGTTGTTTATATCTTCCAAAAAGAAATAGACAACCCACTCTTTTCTCTGGAAAACAACATCCCTCATTTCATAAGAATCAAGTTAGGTTGTATCGAATTAAAACTTTAGTATTCTTGGGTTTCAAATATGAGGATTCTAAAATATTTTCAAAATTCAAGTTATTTTTTTAAATTGATGCTTTCATTGTAAAAAAGGTGTCATGGTTGTTACCATTTCAATTATATTGATACATCCATAATTTTGTTCAAATTTGACATTTTAGGTACTTTGTCATATCATTCTTTTGTTTGTAATTTTGGAAAATTTAAAATTATTTACTATTTTGTGAAATTGATGATTGAATACTACAATTATGTTTAATTTTTATAACTTTGACCCCTAATTTTGTCAAAACTTGCCCCTTTTTGCTTTAATTGAATTTTCAACTTAGGCACAGTACTAAAATTGAGGATTTTTCAAAATTGGACATAATTAGGAATTTTCTTTTTATCAAAATTGACTTTATAATTAGATGATATCTTGACACATTGGTCGATCATTGTATGTATGTGGTCAACCAATATGCATCTAGGGATACATCAATCGACCAATATGCCCTAATGGTTGACCAATATCTCAATGACTAGTGAATACATGCATTCAATGTACACTGGTCGACTAATATGTTATACTGATCTACTAATGTCAAAGTTACAGATTTGGTACCAAATTGGGTTCTAGTGTGGTACTGTACCGGTACCGGTTAATATCGGGTACTGTTTCGAGTAATTTTTTAAATAATCCTCGAAATTTTTAAAAATTTGTAAAATAGTCCATTGGTATATTATACAGTTGTACTATACACTTTACAGTTTACATCAACCTTGTTTCCAAAAATCATAATAATAAATAATAACCACAATTAATATGAAATAACAATAATTTTTAAATATTTCACTTATAAATAATAACCACAATTAATATGAAAAAAGACAATCATCATAATACAAATATAAAATTCAGACCTGTCCACCCTAGACTAGTTCCTGCCACACTTTCATAGTTTCATTCCACATCAGTATTTTGTATCTATATCTCTATTAACAACTTCGATAAGTCAATTTGCAATTTTCACTTTCGCATTTCCAAAATTCCATTCCACCCCACCACAGTCCACATCCGCAGTCAGCAGTTGGTAGTCGACAGTCCACAACAACACAACAACATTAACATATACGATTCCCAATTCATAAAAACACCAACATTTCCATTCACAATTCACAAATACATCAAAAATTCCATTCACAACAATTCAAATAAAAAACATTAAGTCATAACACACACCCAATTATTTCAAAAATTCAAAAACAATTTTAAGGTTTGAGGACATCGGGTAGATCTAGCGTGGAAGAGGAGAGGAGATCTGAGAGTGGCTGAGGCTGCTGAGGCGTTAGTGGTAGTCTCTGATGGCTTCGATAGTCTTGGCAGGTGATGGGCATTGGTGGTGGTGGGTGTCAATGTGTGAGAGAGAAATAAAATATTGGGAGAAGCGATATGGGGAGTCAGTGGTGGTGGTGGTAGGTGGTGGGTGGCCTAGATGTGTGTCGTTGCTTAGTGGTGGTGGCTGGTATGTGGTGGTGGGTGTCGATGGTTGGTGGGTCAAGAGAGATAGTAAGAGTTGAGAGAAAAAGTCAGGTGTGGCCATGTGGGAGTGGGATAGGAGCTAATTTGTGCTATTATATACATATAAATTTGTGTAATATAATATTTATTAACAAAAGTGTTAATTTATTATAATAATATGTAGATACATATTTTAGATTAATTTGTAAAATTTATTATAATAAATGCAGGTGAGTGAACTTAAAAAAAAAAAAGCACAAAGCAAATTCTAAGCCTATTTTTTTTACTAAAAAATGGTGGAGCTTTTTGACGTAAAAAACTGTCTAAAAGTGAAAACAACAATAGAGAAAAGCATCTAAAAGCTTACACAAAGCGTTTAAAATAATATTTATGTGTCTAAGAAAACTGTCGAAAATGTATGTTTTCGACGCATCTATGTGTAAATAGATTTTCGACGCTTATATGAGTAAAAAATATATGTTTTTCCGACGCATCAATGTGTCTAAGAAAACCATCTAAAATAGTTTTTGTGACACTTCTTTTTCAACGCTTTATAAAGCATCTAAAATTATTTTTAAGACACAAAAAAGCCTATAAAAACTCCACCTTTATGCCTTTAAACTCCATATTTTGTTGCAATGGAGGAGGAGGATAATAGCAGCATGATGAGCATCAGTGTGGATGTCGTTGGGTCGGCGACAATGGAGATGGTGAAGAGCAAAAGAAGAAAGCTACGACGTGAGTGAGTGTGAGTAAGGAGATGAGATGAGAGATAGGTTAGAGAAGAGAAGAAGAACGCATGTGTTTTAGAGATTTAGGGTTAAAATTTTTATTTTTTTGTAAATATACCCCTAAAGTTTTAAAAATTCTTGGTAACGGCCAGTATACAGTCAGTATTACAAATACCATTCATACCGGCCAATACATATCAGTACTTAAACAATGTACACACAACCCATATCTCGTACCATTCCCCGGCCGGTATAGTACGAGACGTAAAACCCTGACTAATGTTCTGTAATTAGCTATTGTAACAGGTTTTTTTTAGCTCCAACTGCTAGTAGGGGTGCTAAAACCCTGTAAATACTTTTTTAGTTGGTTCTTGTATAAAGCAGTATTTGGGTGTCTTTTACATATATTTCTAAATATTTTTCAATTATTTGAGCATTATTATCTCATATTTGTGTCAATAAGCTGTTTTAGAGTTATCAAGTGATAAAGTGAGATATTTTAAGTTGTAAGATTTGGTTGGGGCATTATATTATTATACTTGGACGGGTTACATATGACATTGAGATTCCTTTTGATCGTGAAGGAAGATTACAAAAAAAATTTCTCTTTATTAAGTGAAGATTGTATAAAGGTTATTCTTCACCTTGAAAAAAGAATTATAGTGGAATTTCAAAAAGAATCTTTTGAGTGGATGTAAGTAAGGATTATTTACCCAACCAATGTAAATTAGTTTACTTTCTCTTTTCTCTATCCTCTTTAAAGTATTATTCAATTGTTTGATTGATTTATATTAATCAGTTCCTTTATCAATATATTGATAGTTATTAGATTGAGTTTATTGGTTAGAAAATTTTATTAAATGTTGTAAACAGATAATTCAACTTCACTTTTGAGTGTCATTAGTGATTAACAATATTATATCATATCATGGTATTTATTTATATTCCAAAAAGGATCCCTAACAATGATGCCATAAGGTATTTGATAAAAAGTTGCTAAGATTATGAGAAAACTTAATCATTAATTGTTCATTTAAAACATTTATAATTTGTTTATATATAAACATGGTTTTTATTTATATATCTTAGTTTCTAATTTTTAAGTCTTAAAATATCTAAATTATAATGCACATTAATAGTAGGACAAAAAGGGTCACCTAATTAAGTTGGTGCAAATTAGTATGACATGAAGTCGTTTAACTAAAAACGCCAAGCTAATAATGATAATCTTTGACTATCAAAAAAGAAGTCCCAATTGTCAAAGTAAATTTTCATTTCTTCACACTCACCTCTCTGTTTTTTTGGAGAAATCTAACAGATTTAAGGAGGCAAGAAGAGGAAGAAGAACATAAATGGAGAAAAAAGAAAAGAGGGAGGAATTGTCAACTTTTTTGGCTTGCCGACTGTCCTCATGGTTCAACTATGTTTAGTATTTCAAGCCTATGATTATGGAACCATTGCAGAACCTTAATGACTTGTTTTTCTTGGCTTTTATGATACGTCAATATCTTTGGAGTTGGATATCTTTCCATAAGTAAACATAGTTTTCATTACTGTTTCCGGTATTTTTCATTAGTTTTTCTTTCTCAAGTTATTGTACAAGTTCTTAGTTCTCTTCGTAACTGTAGTTTAAGTTTCTGAACATATGCCCCAAAAGATACATACACCTTCATTGAGACCATTAAATACTTGTTTTAGGTTCGAAGTATTGGTTATGTTTATGATGATCATTTGAGACTTTGTTTTAGAAGTATGATTATCAAAATCAATTCATCATTCAATATTTTTGCTAATAAAATATCAATTTATGCAATTTTCTTGTTAATAACATTGCTGTTTAGTAATAAGAAAATTTACGACAAATGGTGAATATACTCAGTATTTCTTGAATTATTCTATATTAAAAATAAATAAGTTATTGAATTATTAAAAATGTTATGCCTATCAAGTGACTTAACGGTTCTGCTTAAGTCACGGGCTAACAAATTTCTCAATTCAACAATTCAACACTATTAAGAAGTTGAGCACTTTTGTCTATATAAGAAACTCTTACTTCATCCCCCAATGTTATACATTCAGATCACTTGTTCTATTTATTTTGTTCCTATCTTGTTCCATGCACAATGCGTTGTCATTGTATAGTAGTTTTAATTATAAAGTTTAACAAAAAAAGTTTAATCTAAAAACTATTTAATATTGTTAATTATTTTGTGCAATGACCTTGTTAATGACAGCAAAATTTGTATTTATTATTTTTATATGCATCCCATAAATTTATATCAATATGTAATAGTATATTAATTATGTCTTTTAAATAAATTATTCAATTAATATATGAATTTAAATCCAACGCGAATTGTATAAATTAACTTAAGCTTCCTTGTTTTAAAATCAGTTCAAGCCAAGCGACCACATATTATGCGTGGTTGTATGTATTACAAACAAGCACCCCTGTTTTGATAATCTAAAAGCCACGCCATCAAAGCGCTATTGGGATGATCAAATTTTATTGGGTACTCCACGCAACAATGCTGTCTCATACATCGAGTTGCAAACTCTACAAGTAACATTGCCTTCAATGTCACGAATATTATACAGTCGTTTTCTTGTTTTCGCACCCTATTTTTAAGGGATAACAAACTAACAACAGTTAATCCCATTTCTCGATGTAAGTAACAATAAAGGCTCTCATACTTCAATATATCCTTAATAATTAATTAAAGATGTTCTGAGTTGTAATATCTTCGTTGAAAACGAAACCCTTCTAACATTTTCACAGCAAAAGATCTCTTGTTTTTGTCACAGAAGATACTGTAACAATGAGCATTTAGTCAGCAGCTTTTCACTCTTGATGGACAGCAAAAAAAAGAATGGTTGCTTGATTCCCACAATAGGTAACTAGCCCTTATCGATTCTAATCCAAAGTTAGGTCACATTCCAAACTTTTAGTTATATCATCGTCTAAAAGTTCAAATGACCTTATGAAGTAGAAACATATCGTGTTCCTGAATTTGACATATGTGGTAAATCTTGTCCTCTATTCATCTGTAATAGCGTTCTACTTAGTAGTGGAGTAGTTGCATTGACATTCCTGTGACATAGACATGCCCTTTAAGATAATGAATGTCAATTAAAGGGTGCAACTTATGAGTTTTCTTATCGAAAGATATTGGTGGAGTTCAAGTAGAGTATGTCAAAGAGTAGTTGGTCAAAAAATTGAAATAAAGGGTTTGAGTCGAATAAGGCCGAACTGAAAGATCAGAAGTAACTGAATTTATACTGAAATGACTAGTACTTTTGACATTATTATAATCACCATACCCATCCCAAAGTACTCGCGTGGATTATTATCATGTAACCTACTGGAATTAGAATGTAGCTACACTTGGGAAACACAATTTGATCACTAATATAAACTCAAAAGGGAAAGTAGTGATGTTTATCTAAATCTTATTGTCAATCGTTGCTTGTCAAGAGTAGGAATGGGGCATAATTGATTACTTGTTAACGCAAACTCTTAGATATCTGTGTATATTTCTTTGTCTACGACGGCTCCTAGTTGATTCGTTATGTAACTTCATATATAGTATTAAAACATCCACTTTATGTTTGGTATTAAGATATTAAAACATCCACTTTATGTTTGGTATTAAGATATTAAAACATCCACTTTATGTTTGGTATTAAGATATTTTTATTTAATTTTGTGGAACTATCCTCCTCAAGAACCCGGTTCATATTGTCTGCAAAGTTGAGAATGGAGATAGAACCTCCTTTTGGTTTGGGAGTGTCTTAGTCATATTGTGGATGGAATCTTTCTGCTAATTCACTAATTAGCATCATCCATTGGTTGACAAATCATTCATCTATACCAAGACCTAAAAGAGGGACCTTTACCATTGTCATGAGTATGACATTTTAGGCCATATGGAAGGAAAGAAACACAAGACAGTTTACGACCACTAGCAAAATAGAGGAAATGCTGAGGAAGTTATAAGAGGAGTCAGGGAATTGGTATCACTGCAGCATCATTCTCTGCCTGGTTAACTAAAAGTAATCCGAACGCCTAACAATGTTCTTTTATTTTTGTATTTCATTTGGTAGTTATATTCTGTTGTATTGTGTGTTAAGGGTACTCCCTCGGATATCATTGTTTTTGTAACTTTATTTTTTGTCATTAATTCAAATTTTCTATTTTTAAAAAAAGTAAAAGAAACACTTTCATATGCATTTGAGATTCATAATTAACTCCAAACTATTGAAAGGATGTCATATCATTTCTAACGAACATATAGAAAAAGAAATTCACCTTTTTTTTGTTCATACAATAATTTGAATCCAAAACCTTTAGAAATTGAGGTTTAGGAAGTCGTTCTTCCCACAGTTGTTTTCTAAGGGATATCCACCGTTGCACCATATAAAGAAATTCACACTAATTCTCCATTTTGAGCACCAAAATATAAACTGTCCATTTGCTAGACATCAAGTTCCAAGGTGAGAAGCAATTTCGTACATGTGAATATAATAGCATGTGTATGTCTGCAGGGAGCCAAGGCCCAACATTTACGCTGTCAGGGTGATGAGTTTCAGGTGACTAACTATCAACCCTTTTATCCTCTTGACCTGTGTGGCCGTTGCAGACAGTTAAAATTACTATAAGGTTCCAAATTTGGCTATTAGTTAAAAGAGTCATGAACTTGCATGAAATGAAGAAATTAACATCGAACTTGGAGCTTTGTGCATATATGCCTTCCCACTATCAAGAGGGTCCACCGTCCATATCCAATCAATAGATTCTACTGACAGACAAGGGATGCATATGTTTGAAACATTTTGCTTAAGGCCAACAAAAGAGCTCCATTCATAAATTACTCCAACCAAGGTCTATAGATAAGTTTACAGCAAATTTTAAGAACTTACACCTACAATCTCCAAAGCTAAAAATTATTTGGGAAATCCATCTATTAATTTGGACCAATATCCTTAAGGGGCATTTCATTCTCGCTATTGTTAGCTAAAAATAGTAATCACCACCAAAATTTGTAGATGCAACTGATGATGACTAACGATTTGCCAACATTAACTAGTCCACCACATTACTTGCATGAACCATCCATGTCTCACTTTCTGATGTGGTTGTCACTATCCTCATGCAAGCCATCGCAGTATGGTAAAGCTTCAAAAGTCCATTTTCTACTGTTCCAAGCTCAAGTTGAAATCAGAAAGTTACTTATATCCAATCTTTTAGGCCTAACCTAAGTTCATATCTAAGTAGGACAGCCAAAGAAGGAACTCGAAGCCTTCCATATTCTGCTAACTCAAAGTTGTGCATACAGTACAGATAACACAATATGGCCGTAATTAGATCAAAAGTTGCTAGCCAAGTGGAAGGCCATAGCACATTGCAGAATTTAACAAATTGACTCTAGATAATTGCATAAGAAACCAAAGAAGAGGTACTAAAAATCATGATATTCACTTCAATTTTTATTGTTATATAGGACTTTAGGCTCAGTTGTCCATTTTTGGAGACCAAACCAGCCTTTCTTTTACCGAGAAGTCCACTTTCCGAAGAAACTGCCTCGATGGTTCCCCATACCATGAACCAAAGGAGGCGGCAAATGGAAAGATTGCTAAAATCTCACATGCCCTTTAAATGATACCATACCATTTTAGTCAACAATCCCAAACTTTACCTCAATCTCTTAACCATTATAAATACAACTCTACCATGCCACTTGTTGCACATAAAACTGCTTCAAGAACAAGGAAAAAACAGAACATAACCCATAGGTTATTGCTTTTCCATTTCCAACATGGGCAAAGAAAACAGCTACACTGCCAAAATCTTCTCCTTTCTTCTTCTTGGTTCTCTGCTCTTGTTGACAACAATGTTGCTTCATGGAGTTGAAGCACGACAGCTAAGTGGTTCAAGGCTGGTTCGAGATGTTAGTAGATTTAAGCTTGAAGGTCGACTTCATGATTTGCGTGTTAAAGGCGAAGTGCTGCATTCAGGGCCAAGTCCTGGCGTTGGACATAGGTACAAAACCTTCCACGCTACAGGGGACGTCAAGAACTCTGGTCCTAGTCCAGCCGAGGGCCATAAGGATGTTACTGGCGAAAACCACTAGGACAAGCTATGGTGTGTGCCAAAGGGGACGAAACTATTCTTTATTATGTTTAGCACTTACTATACTCCATATAGCTAACACTATCATTGTTATATATTTCATCCATGCTCAGGTTCCTGATCTGCTGTTCTGAAATATAGTATGTGAATTTGTATGATCATAAATTATAAAAATAAAATTAGACCACACATTTTCTGTTATCTTCTTTTGACTAGTATATGACTGGATTTCTCGAAATCACATCTATTGGCATTTTTTTATTTTAATTTCCATCTTGAACAACAGATGCTATTTCCTTGTCCTTTTTATTGTTATCTTATTAAGAAATAATGTCATAAGAATATAAATTGTATACAAAAAACATATATCCAGTATTCATAAATAATAATGAAATTGATTGGTTGAAATTCCAGTTCTTACCAAAATTCAACCTAATTTAAATATGATTATTAAAAGTTTCAGAATCCTTCCAAGATTTGGAATCCATCAAAAACACAAATTGTGACTTCTCCCACTACTTCTCTAAGCACATGGATGTGGGTTCTAACACACTCGTATTTTAAAGTTGTTTGTCTTACAACTTCTTCATGTGGATATATATGGGCTCAAACACGCTCTATGTCTCAAACTATTTTCCTCCTTGAAAAATCTCTATCAATCTAAAATGCATGTACTCTAATATGTGTCTTCATCTCTAATTCTTTATATTACAAAGAAGAATATATCTAACATGTGATTGTGTGTCAAACTATAGTTACCCAGAATCTTCTAAAAGATACTTGTTTACATTACTTTTTTTCAAAATGTTTCTAGGAGAACCCAAAAGGTAAAGTTTTAAGAATAAAATCTACCTAATGAACAAAGTTGGAGCATAGTGATAGCTTTCTTGCCTCGAGTCACTTATAGTAGAGCATATTAGGGAAGGAATGAATAAAATAAAATATTAATAATTACACAAAATTTTAATTGCTATTTATTGCACTCGTAAAACATCCAGTATAAGGCCTTAGATAGTTCCAAAAGAGCAACAAAAAATACTATAAAATAGGAACATAACTTCTGATTTGATACCATTAACATACTAACTAACTGATAAAAATATATAAAAATCATATATATGCTCCAAAATTACTTTTTACACTCCCCCTTGAGCCAAAATTACATACACCCAATTGTGACCTAAAAAACTAATGTTTGGCCTAGGAAAAAGATTTTGTGAAAATAATTGATGTTTGCTGAGTAGTGCCACAGGAATTTCAACATTATTTTGCCATCAGCTACTAGTTTTCTATTGAAATGATTGTGCACATCGATATGCTCAGTTCTTCTATAAAAATCAGGATTCTTTGCCATCACAGTTATGGATCAATCATCATATAATATCTCAGTGGATTCATTCTGTTAAAGACTAAAATATACAAGAATTTTTTCTGAGTGATAAAGCTTTCTGTACTGCAAAAGCTACTATTGCATTCTCTACTTTGGATGATGATAGAGTTATTGTTTTTTTTTTAAATCCACATCACTGCTTTAGAACCAAAGTTAAAAACATTACTAGGAGTATTTTTTCGATCATTTAAATAACATGCCCAGTTACTGTTAGTGAAACCAATTAATAGAAAATTCAGTACTTTGTAATACTAAATACCAAAATTCACAATCCATGTAACATAACAAAGAATTCTTTTTGCTACTCCAAAATGTTGTTTTGTAAGATTAAGCATAAATCTGGAAACAACACTAACAGAGAAAGTAATATCAGGTCTAGTATGTGTCAAATAGTTTAAACCAAAATCTAAACTTCTGAATACTATTGGATTAACTTTCTTGATCCCATCTTCCAGTTGTAGGTTCTTATAGGTGTTCATTGGTGTGGCTGCCACTTCATTATTTGCCATATTAAACCTCTTCAAAAGGTTTAACATAACAAAGAATCCTTTTTGTTGCTCCAGAGTGTTGTTTTGTAAGACTATGCATAAATTTAGACACAACACTAACAAACAAAGCAATGTCAAGTCTAATGTATGTCAGATAGTTTAAACCAAAATCTAAACTTCTGAATACTATTGCATTAACTTTCTTGATCACATCTTCATGTTGTAGGTTCTTATAGATATTCATTGGTATGGCTGTCACTTCATAATTTTCCATATTAAACCTCTTCAAAAGGTCTGCAGTATATTTCTTTTGAGACACAAAAATTCTATCACCACCTTATATGATCTCATGTCCCAAAAAATATTACAATGTTCCCAAATTTGTGATCTTAAAACTTCTCAACATATAAGACTTAAAGTCACAAGGATTTTGAGGAATCCACATAAATCATATCATCTACATGAAGGCAAATTGCCATAAAAAAAATCTATTACCTTGTTTCTACAAATAAAGAGTAGGTTCATTTTCATTTCTAGTGAACCTACTATCTTCAAAGAATGAATCAATCTTCCTATACCAAATTCACAGTGCTTGCTTAAACTTATAGAGGTTTTTTGTTAATATGTAAACTATTTTTCATTGCCACTAATAATAAAGCCCAAAGGTTATGAAACATAAACATCCTCTT
>JAOSBN010000178.1:43326443-43340755 GCA_027563595.1 Erythroxylum suave | reverse complement strand
AGTATCAACGACTTCGTGTGTACCGTAAATTTTAAAAATCTGGAGGACTGTTTTGTAAAAAGGAAAATTAAAATCTCTGCTCCCCACCCCAACGTGGAGCTATTCTCTCACTCTCTTTTTTATAAGCTTATAGATATTTGATTTATTTTCATTATTTTTATATATTTTCTTAAAATTGTATAAAATTGAAAATAAATTCTATATTGTAAAATGTAAATTATTGTTAATAAATTAGTTTATAAAATAAAATTAAGATGACAAAAATCGTTTATCTTTTTAATCATTTATCTTTTTAATTTATAACTATAATTATGATAATACTATTTTATTGTCAAATTTAAGAATTATTATAATAATTTTTTAATGATGTCTATTACTTTTAATTCAATTGTAATTATTATTTTTTGTTAACGAACATATTTTAATTTATATGATTTAGATTCTTAAATTTAGCATCTGTTTGATTATATTAATAATAATTTTTTAAATTAAAAATTTTCATTATTTTTAAATTTTAACTTTATAGGTTTATAGATATGGATTTATTTTCATTATTTTTTATATATTTTTAAAAAATTGTAAAATTGAATAAATTGTATATTGCAAAATTTAATTTATTGAATAAATTTAATATATTTTTAATTAATATATTTATAAAATTTAATAATATGTTAAAAGTTATATTTTTAATTAATAATGATAATTATGATAATGTTATTTTTATTTTCAAAATTAGTAATTATTATAGTAAATTTTTTTAATGGTCTCTATATTGCTTTTAATTTAAGTGTAATTATTATTTTTTGACAATGAACATATTTTAATTTATATGATTTAGATTCTTATATTTAGTATCCATTTGATTATATTAATAATATAAATTTACTTTAAAAATTTTCTTTAAGTAATAATTATGGTTATTATTTATATGTGGAATATGTGAAAATAATATTAAGAAAATAAATATATTATTATTTTAAATTTCTATTGTTATGATTTTCGGAGACAAAGTTAGTATAAAATTATAAATTATATCGTACAATATATTAAATGACTATTTTAAGTTTTAAAAAAGTTGAAGGACTATTTTATAAATTTTAAAAATTACCTGAAATGGTATTCGGTATTTTCAGATACTAGTATAGTACTGTACCAAAACTAAGTACCGAATAACATTGACATAAATATAAATTGAATCTTTTAATTATGATTTTATTATAATTTCAATTGCGTAGTAATTAATTTAGATAATTTTCTTTTGTATTAAAATATAAAATATAGTTAACAAAAGTACATAAAGATAAGTGGTATTTTATTAATTAAAATAATAATGTTATAAATAAAATTATAACCAACCGACTAGCACCTTTATTCTGTAAGAGGAATCATTCGAGTTTAGGCTAGGTTAGGTTAGGACTAAAGAAATATAAAGCACAAAAAGTCAAGAAAACGAAAAAAAGAAAACCGATCCCACCAGGAGGGACCAAGCTACAGAATTTTTTGTTTGGAGTAAAAGATTCTTATAATAAGACAATATGTGTCCCTACCTCTCTGAATTGTACAGTAGTTTTTGATAGGTATCAGTGTCTATGTGTGTAACCATCACTTAACGTATCGTTCCTAAGACATTTTATTTTCTAGCCAAGATTGTATCGACAAGTTAACAATTGAGCAAAAGGAAACAGTCTATGACGACAACCTCAAACAGAAGCTCCTTCCACATAAACGTTTGGTGATAAGTCTCTACCTAAAATTGGGTAAGAAGCTGTAATCCCAAACCCCCGGCATTTAGGATTACAAATATAAAAGCATAACCTATGGTGCCTAGCAAAGAGGAATTGGATCAACCCGAAAAGGCAGATGCCATCTAGAGATTTGTGAAGCCACTTCCAATGCTCCCAAGCCTGTCAAATTCATTATTCGACGAGATGTGTGTTTTTTCTGGCATCCTTTTGTCAACTTTGAGTCTAATGAAAATCCCCCCTTTTGTCAGAGAATATAATTCGCATTGGCAATTGAAATTGTAGATTTAACTATTTGATCTAGTGATTAAAAAATTTAGTTGGTTCGATCAGTGTAGCTATAACTAGTTAATTTTTAGGTTTAGTTTTTAATTTTTCAGTTTAATTTATACTAATAATTCTTGTTATTAAAAAATGCTCAATTTATTAATTAATCTGTCAATTTTTGATAATTAATAAGTTATTATAAATAAAAAATAAATCAATTAATTTTTATTTAATAAATTTTTTAATTAAATTTCAAATTCTTCGATGGTTAAGAACAACATCTTTTAATCATATTTTAAATCGCTTAATTTTATTCAATCTTTAGTTAGTTTTATAATAGTCTAATACCCTTAAAAATTTTTAAACTTTAAATTTCTTACCTTACCACTTTAACTTTCGGTCATGTATAAATAGAACTTAGAAATATTGTGTTTTTTTAATTGAAACAATTGCTAAAATAAATTGCGACATACCTAAAGACTATTCTGTTAATGCATACGTTTCAAAATAAGTATAAGGTGAAATCCAAAATTTTTTTTTTTTAGAATACGAGGGGAGGAAAACCAAATTAGGAGAAACAATCACAACATTACGACATCGTGCGGCGATGAATTATGCCGCGCTGATCCTGGTGGATAAAAGGCAGAGTTTCGGTAGACGATTCTGACAACATATGCAATCCTTGTCTCACACGCAACGCCACAGTGGATAAGCTATCCGTACTAAGATTCCCTTCTCGATAGATGTAACGGAGCTGCACGTCCCACTCCCGTCGCAGAAGCTCCATGATGTCCTGCACAAACAAAGAGCCCTCCATTAGGGCCAAGTCAGAAGAAGATAAGATAATTATTACCTCCAACGAGTCAACTTCGAGGATGACTTTGCGAAATCCGATATCCCAAGCCACAGTGAGGCCATTGTGCGCCCCCCATAATTCCGCCATTAAGGGCAAGCACGCGCCAAGATAAGACAGAAAACTATCACACTAGTTACTGTTGTAATCCCGAATCAAACCTCCGGCAGTCTCAATGTTCGACCCATATGTAACTGCGCCGTCAGTATTGAGTTTCACCCAACCCGCTGGCGGGCGATCCAGTCTACGGAATGACTGACCGATAGTCTCGGATGTGGAATAACTCGACCTGTCATGGCCTGGGCTAGACGCGAAATCCAAATGTTTCTCATTTGTAATTTCAGTCGCATAATGTAATATTTTATGAAGAGCATTTTACAACGTTCGAGGAGGGTATTTTTGTCGATAACCATAAAAGCAAAATAATGCATAATAATTCCTCGAATTTTGAGATCAACATATCGCTCCAATTTGTTCTTAACTTCTCTTAATGACCGCCTCGAAATGTACCGTCTGGTGAAATGTGTCTTTTAGGCTGTTGTCTCCATGCACCTAACTCTGGAAATATAAAGTTTTACAGTCCCACGTCTTAACAAAGAAACAAAAAGATTTTCAACTTTTAATCTAACCCATTTGGCGTTATATGATATGAATGTGAGGAAGCGTTAGGTCCAAGGTTAATTTTTAACCTTTAAGATTCGGTTTGTCGACCTTGCTGTGTTCCATATTCAATCAGAAATCAGTAACGACCTTGCTGTGTTCCATATTCAATCAGAAATCAGTAACCTGCTTTATAGGTCGAGTCAACTCATTGGCCTGTTTGTCTAAACCTCTATATTGATGTGTTACTCAATTTGGGTTAACCCGTCTTGGCCACTCAACTATGGTTTTTAATTTTCTTCATTTAAAAAATCATAAATTTAAATTATCACTAACTTGCTTCTAATGTCTAGTATTAGATCAATAATTTCACCTTACTGATGATGTAGAATTTGGTTTGTCGTGTCAAACATGTTAACGTGTCTCTTGTCTTATATAGAATAGAAAAACAAAAAGCCAGACTTGTAGCGAGAACATAAAAAGTCAAATAAATCCTTCAATATGCATGTGAACTATGACTATTTAGTCTATATAACATTTAAATGTTAAAAATTATTAATCTTTTCTAAATAAATAATCTAATGTTTTTAATTAAAAACTGCATTTGAGTTTGAAGCATATCACTTAAACATCTTTCATAATATTTTTATATATGTCATGTCATTTAAAATTAATATCATATATATGTTACACATCAATTAGCATTATATTTAAACAAAATTATGTTATTTAATTAAACCTTTGAAAAGTTAAAATTAAACCATAGTTTGTGTGAAGTTAAGGGACATATTTGACTATGATCGATACTTAAACAAAAATAAAGGAATACGTAATATACAACATATATTATCATCAGAAACTGCCAGCAATTTGTTTATACCTAGTTTGATTGATGAAGCTTTTGAGAACGGGACAAATATCCATCACAATCTATTACATTAAAAAGGTGACTCCATCCATCATAATTAAAGACTAATTGAAGTAAGTCTACTCTAATAATTATAATAAAAAGACAATCATGATCAATTTAAGCACCGATAGATAGTGAGGCCCAAGCTCAAGCCAATTAGAAAGATTCACGGTCATGGTTTTTTTTTTCAGAGAAATTCGTAGTCGTTATCTTTTGGATATACAATAGGTAAATTTTTGGATTGACACAACAATTTACAAACACGTCAATCGGATAATCCGCATTAGGCAAACTCTGTACTATAGGCTCGATTGAGAGAACGCAGGGGGGTTTGTTAAGAATCTCACATCGGACAAGTGTAAGTGCATTCAAACATTTATAATAGTTTACAAACCTCCCATCTCAAGCTAGCTTTTAGGGGTGAGTTACAATATAGTATCAGAGCTTGTTTGTCTCGATAGTTTAAGGCGATGCTCGATTTTAATTTGTCCCTTTGCTCAATATGCCCAATAGATGTCCAACCGTACTTTGGGCTAAGAGGAGTGTGTCAAGAATCCCACATCGGACAAGTGTAAATGTATTCAAACATTTATAATAGTGTGCAAACCTCCTCTCTCATGCTAGCTTTTGGGGGTGAGTTAGGCCGCTCAAAAAGACTTGAACACAAGATCTTTTGATCTCATACCTCGTACTCCACCAGCTCGCGACCACCCCTGGAGGACGTGGTCATGGTTTTGCGATTGCCTTATCCGTACGCTTTATGGTGGTTCTTCTTTATATTAAACATAACATATACAAAAATAATCTACGACCTTTTTACATCCGTTAAGATTACAAAATGATTATGAGGGCCTAGAGAGGTTCAACAATTATATGCAATCTTTTTTTTATATTTTATGAAGAGATTGTTTTCGTAATTCAGATATTTGACTTTTTAGTCACAAACGAGTAACCTTACATCCGTTAAGATTGAAATATGAGGATCATTGTAGTGAACAATTAATAATCTCTTTTAAATTTGTGTACAATTGAATACTCCTTAAATGCACTAGTTACCTTATAGAGTGTTTGTTTAAATTCAAGGAGAAATAACAAGTAAAATTTCTTAATCTTTTAGACCTAAAAGTATAACATTTATTTCTATAAATTTTTTATTTCTACAAATTTTTATTTTCCTAAAGTTTCTTATTTATACAAGTTTTTGTTTATGTTTTTGATCTCTTATATTTTTAAGATTAAGATTATTTTATTAAACCTTTAATTAGGTCTCTTAAACGTTGTAAAAAAAACTATATCAATAATATTCTTATATTAAATTAAATTTTAATTTTTTAATTAAGAAATTTAGAATTTTTTTAATCCTTAAATTAAGTGTTACTTGACTTTTCTTTGTTTCTTGCTAAATCAGATATCTACCTTTTTAACTTAAGAGTAATATAGAGATATGACTTTTCTTGCCGTTACGTTGGGAATATTGACTAGGATACTAAAATGTACTTGATTGAAGGAGCTGCATTTATTAGTATACACACAATATAAGATGATTTGAACTACGTAAATAAATAACACATTACCCTGTCCCAGTCCTTTTCTGAATTTCTCTCCTTGAGAGGTACGTTCCCACGGGATGTATAAAAGGACAAGCAGAAAGTTCCAGGAAGGGGATTGGTGTTCATTAAAGCTGACGCAAACAATTACGAACTTTTGATATTTGACATGATGCTTTGGTGGATCGGAATTTCTGAGCATTCGTATTCGACTTCGCTACCCCCATGGTTTGATTTCCAAGTGCACACAATTCTATAATGCTGTCATGGGTATATATGGACAAGCGATGGTTATGGGTTAAAATCATTAGGGTTCGTATCGCCATTGCGTACTTGCAAATTTGCTGAGACCCATCTGGAGATTGGCTTTCATTTAGGGTCAGTATCAATGTACAAGTAGAATTTAGTGACACGTCAAGTTCTCTTGGAAATCACTGCGTCTGTGGTTTCTATTATTCTATATATTTAGTGGCCTTTCTTTGTGTTTGTCACTTCCTGAAAGCCTCTCATCTCTTGTATTGTTTTCAGTAGCTAAATTCTTTTCTCTCTTTTCTCGTGGTAGGACACGCAATTCAGAGGTAGAAAGCTGGATAATGGGATCTGAGCCTCTGATTCATGTCTTTCTAGTTTCATTTCCTGGTCAAGGACATGTCAATCCTCTTCTTAGACTTGGCAAGCGTCTTGCTTCCAAGGGCTTGTTGGTAACGTTATCAACACCTGAAATCACTGGCAAACAGTTGAGAAATGCCAACGACAACATCACTGATCAACCAACTCCCATCGGTGATGGATTTGTGAGGTTTGAGTTCTTTGAAGATGGTTGGGACGACGATGACCCGAGACGTAAGGACCTTGACAATTACATGACGCAACTTGAGCTTGTGGGCAAACAAGTGATTCCGGAGATGATCAGAAAATATGCAGAGCAAGGCCGGCCTGTTTCTTGCTTCATCAACAATCCTTTCATCCCTTGGGTCTCCGACGTTGCCGAATCTCTTGGTTTGCCTTCTGCGATGCTATGGGTGCAATCTTGCGCCTGCTTCTCGGCATATTATCATTACTATCACGAACTCGTTTCTTTTCCCACTGAAGAAAATCCTGAAATCGATGTTCAGTTGCCATATGTGCCACTGTTGAAGTACGATGAAGTGCCTAGCTTCTTACTTCCTTCAACTCCTTATCCTTTCCTCAGAAGGGCTATTCTGGGTCAATTCAAGAATCTTGATAAACCCTTCTGCATATTGATGGACACTTTTCAAGATCTCGAGAACGATACTGTGGAGTACATGTCCAAGCTGTGTCCATTGATCAGGACTGTTGGACCATTGTTTAAGAACCCCAAAGAGCCAAACTCAAACATTCGAGCTGATTTCTACAAGCCAGATGATTGTATTGAATGGCTCGACAGCAAACCCCCATCATCTGTTGTTTACATCTCTCTTGGTAGTGTGGTTTTCTTGAAACAAAACCAGGCTGAAGAAATCGCATACGGGCTTCTCAACGCTGGTGTCAACTTCTTATGGGTTCTCAGACCACCAAGCAAAGACATACCCTTTGAGCCTATTACCTTACCAGACGAATTCCTCAAGAAAGTAGGAGATAAGGCGAAAATAGTTCAATGGTGTCCACAAGAGAAAGTTTTGGCACACTCGTCGGTGTCGTGCTTTGTGACGCATTGCGGGTGGAACTCATCAATGGAAGCGTTAGCGCTGGGGGTTCCCGTCGTGGCTTTCCCTCAATGGGGTGATCAAGTGACTGATGCCAAATACTTGGTCGACGTTTTTGAAGTTGGCGTAAGAATGTGCCGTGGAGAGGCTGAGAACAAGTTAATAACTCGCGATGAGGTCCAGAGGTGCTTGTTGGAAGCCACCGTTGGGCCTAAGGCAGAGAAGATTAAGACAAATGCATCCAAATGGAAAGCCAAGGCAGAGGCCGCGGCAGCCGAAGGTGGCTCATCTGACCGGAACATTCAAGCCTTCATCGAAGAGGTCAAAATGATAAGTCTAAAACAGGTTAATCAGCTTCGAATTAGTTGAATAGAGTAGCAACTACTCTGTACTTTCTCTCTTTTCCTTACCATAAACTTCCTTATGATTATGACCTGCACGTTGTAATTAGATCGCAGATTATTACTTTATATATTAACACGTTTTAGTTTTTGTGAAAGTTATAAACATAAAGCAGCAGAAGTGTAGCCTCATTCTCAACTAATACTTAACTTATTAAATGAACTTATAAATAAAATTTATTAAATGATAATTAATAGTTAAAAATTCTTATATTTAAGGATTTTAAAGAGTTTATAAAACTCAAAATCAAAATTTCATTGTTTGAAAATTGTTAGAAAATATTTTTAATCATTTCAAATAAAATAACTATTCAAGCTTACGAATTTAAGTGAACACGTAGAGCAAATTATGTCATCCAAGCTAACTTAACCATTGATTGGTCCATGTGGGTTCCATTCAATTTCAATGAAGGTGGGTGAGAAACTATACCTAATAATTGTAGACTACGCCCAAGTTTTTGATAACATCGACTTCAGAAAAATGATAGGTTTGACCAATCTTGGCATTTTGTGCATTAATGTGTTTTTGTCGAGCATCTATAATGAGAGCCACACAAGTGGGGCCTTTTTCTATCAGATATTTCTATTCAGGTGAAGCCAAGATCCTGAATTTAGCAAACCCAGTTTGCAGAATGCCACTGTCGTTTACGGCGAGGCCACATTCTGCTTGATGTAATTAATCCGGCATGATTCAAAGTTTATGTTAAGTTACATATAATATCAAAATTTATGTCTCTAAGATACTCTTAATCTTAATACAAAAAATAAAAAAAGAGTTATTTAAAATTGTGCATAAGAAGTCACTTCGTAACTTACTATGTCGACGTTGATCAACTTAATTTTTAACTAAGCATGGCTAAATGCCAAGGATATAAAACATATAGAATAAGCCGCGAAAGACAAGCCACGCCTCTTCTTGGCAACACCGCCTTTACCGGAGATGCCTCCCTTAATATTATTATATGACATTGATAGAACCATTTTATTGAATAATTAGAGTTATTTATCTACGTTATTTGACATAATCATATATTAACATTATCACAAGTTGTCACCAACTTTATCAATTTCAATTAGGGATAACAATAGGGTCGGGCTATGAGCCTAAATTCAAGTGTTTTTAATATATCAGTCCATGAATTAGGCCTAGGTCTATACTAATTCAAGGTCCAATTTTAAGCAAAATTAGCGAATTCAGCCTATAGTTTAACTCATTATCATCCTTAATTTGAATTCCGTTAAAGAATACAAAGAGTAAGTAATTTTTTCAATAAGATATTAGGTTATACCGGATATTCCAAATGGCACATCAGGAAAATCAAGACAATCAACGGGTTCAAACAACACTTTTGAAAAGACCAGTAATTAACCAAATCAGAAAATAGAATATTAAAGTGTTTGTTAAACTATTGTGGATCAAAAATAATAACCTTGTGACTATTAGTAATTTCTAGGCACGACATTAAAACATGCCTAATGTTAACTGACGTATAACACAAGGCAAGAATAGTAATAGGTTGAAGTGATTTTGGTTTTTTTCTAACGTTTACACCTTAAGTCTAGGGATTCATAATGGATGACTTGAAGGTCGAACATTCGATGCGCTTGACCACAATACACAAAAGTAGTAAAACAACAAAGATAATAGTAGTAAAACAACAATACACAAAGGCTTGAATGGAGTTGCAGCTTGCGGCATACATTGATTATGAATATCGTCTCTTGGGCTAATAATTGTACCGGCATCAACCTATACCAAGTGTAGGGATGACATAATAAATTCGACTTTTTAAAAAAATTTTAGTCTTTAGATTAGATTTAAGTTCGGAATACCCTATTTAAACTCAATTTTTAAAAAAAAAGTTAAACTAAAAACTTTGTGTAAAAATAATATCATTTTTGAAAAATTTTAAATTAGAAAATAAAATAATAAGTTTAAAATCGCGAAACTCAGGATTAAGAAAAATTAAAAACTCTTAATATTAATTGAAAAATAGGTTTAAATCTTAATTTAACTATTTGTTCAATAATTATTTAGTTGGCGTGTGATTTCTGTATTATTATTTGTATTCAAGAATTAACTTAATATGGGTTATAAGAAGAAAAAAAAATTAACTATGCCGAGCAATATTAGGAAGGGGTCATGATAGATTAGATTAGGTTTAGACTCACATACTGATAAGCCTGATAAGTATCCATCAACTTCAAATTATATGTAATTTTCAATCTTTTGTCACTTTCAATATCAGATCAAATTTTGTCGCCGGTATCAAGTCATCTTAATAATAATGATTGGGGTAATGTTAGTTTGATTAAAGTGGTTGAAATCATAATGCCCTTTTTTTCTATGTTGTAATGATTTGTAGTCAAGTGTCATTTTACATTTAAAACATGTGGTCTGAGAAGATTAACTGAATTAGATTGGTAAATTTTAGTTTAACTTATCAATTTATGTTCCAATAGATACGATTTAATTTGATAAAATATAACAAAATATCCGGTAAGAGTCTCGATGAAATTTAAAATTTAGAGAAGTCTAGTATTACATAACCATACGCCTATTTAATAGAAAAGTTATTTTCGATAGATTCACATGTAATGTAAAATAATAATACAGTACGTATGTAAAAATATGAATAAATACAGTACGCCTATTTAAAATAAAAATAAATATGTGTGAATAAAAATATAAAAATATGCAATACAGTACGTAAAATATTACATATAGAATATGGTAAAGATTAACAATATCAGTTAAAATTAAGTAAATAAATAAATAAACTGAAAAAAGACAAATGCAAGAATTTGTTAAAATAGAATAAATAAAAAATTAATTTTCAAATCATGATTTAATCTTTAAATTCTTATTATGCTACAAGTTTATAAGAGAGAGTATAGTTATTTTACAAAATCTCAAATATTTTTATTAGAAATCTTGGACCAATTATAAGTTAAAATGTAATATAACTTAAAGTTGAGCTTCTAAAATTACATTAATTTTTTTATTTGTATTTTAATATTTTAAAATGTTATCAATTAACTCCTCGAGTCATAAAATTTTTATCTTCATCGTGATTTTGTCATCTAAGTGTCATTTAAAATGATTTTTTTATTGGTGTACTCCACTTCCAAATAAACACTCTTTTATTTAATCACCCGGTCTGATTTTAGCTGGTGGATCGACCGGAATAACAAAAACAATTTCATTTTATAAATTTTTTTTAAATAAAAGAATAACCCGGGTCGACCCAACCCCGCTCATGACTCATCTAATTAAGAATCAGGTCGGGCCAGACCAAGAGCGGTTCGGTCTCGATTTAACCTATTAACATCCCTAATCAAGAAGTGACGATTTACTAGAAAACTACCTCTAACAATCTTTATATATTTTCTCATCCTGCAAGCAAGCCAGCAACACATCTCATTATTCAACTCTAAGTTAGCCTCCATATTTTTGTGTTTGATTAGTGCGATTACAGTGAAAACAATAACAATAAGTAAAAATCTCACCGATATGAGGTTTGATAATACGTAATTTTATACTTAATTAGCAGAGAAACTTAATAACCTACACGAAAAGAAACAATCATTTTTAAGAGGAACACGCACGTGTCACTGACATGCACAACTATGTACATAATCGTGTAAATTCCAATAATTATAAATGTTGAGACTATTTTGAGAGATCGGAATTGCATGATAAAGAAACACTCAACTGAAAAAATATTTATAATACAAATAATATTCATCAACTACAATTTTATTAAAGTTTGATATCTTAATTTAATTTGGAGTAGTATAATAATAATAATAATAATAATAGAGATAGCTAAAGAGGGAGAGAGACGAGCTAAAGTGATTAGTTGTAGTTTTTTTTATAAGGTGTTGTTGAATAAGATAATCCAACAAGATTACTCTACAGTTATTACTTCTTTGTGATTGGTTACAGTCGATGGAGAACAGGCCAGACTGAAAGGTATGGTGTAGAAAAGATGGAGTCTCCAATAGCAGTTGTAACACCAAAAGATTGAGCACCAGTGCCAAGCAAAGAAGGCGTTGAAACAGAACTAATAATAATTGATGTTGCAGTCTGCGGGAAAGCACCAGATGATCCAAACGGAGAGGTCTCACAAGGAAAATAACAGAAAAAGGAGAAAATAAAGTTTGTTTAAGACCTGGGCTCTAATTACATCAACTTGATCTCCTCCGATGGTCGAACTTATTTATGTTAATTTCAGTATCACATGGCCATTTTGACCAAATATTATTAACACCCATGAAGCAGTTGACAGGGTCCGGTCCGGTCCGGCTCCTTTGGATTGATTCCAGCATGCAAACTTAAAGAGTTTAGAACTGCTAACTAGACATTGGGCCGATGTCTAAAATTTAGCTGCAAAAAGTATAATTTTTAAATAAAATCTGACAATAAATCAAAATAATTAATTTATAACCAATGTACATTTGACTGTATTTTATTTAACAGATATATTATGAAATTTAACATTATAAAACATATACGTGAATTTTTACAACAGAAAGGAGGGATGAAACTTGCCGTATTGATGAAGCAACAGATGAAGTATGTACTCGCCATAAAGAATCAATATCGTTGAATCTAACTTGCGATTCGCATATTATTGAATAAACAAGAAATTTATCCCAAAGAATATGTGAGCAAAATAGCAAAATTCATTGGATATTTAATCATCATCTCTTTGCGAAAGTAAATTTTTAGTAATTACCAAAAAAGTTTGAAGTAGAGCTGTAGTTTTGACTTTTTAATTCCTATGATGTTCATCGCAACTTGCCCATTCAGCATGATCTAAAGCTTCAAGAATGTTGCTAATAGTACAAGTTTTATTAATATAAAATATAATTTATTTTTTTAAAAATAGCATAATAGGTTAAATAAGCACAATTTTAATTCAAGAGTTGTAGGATAAAAAATTTTAAAGAGAAATAAATTTTATTGACAGACAGTTCTGGTAATCTCTATTAAAAATTTAAATAAATTTGCATAAACCTTAATTTATCTTAAGAAGAGTGTTAAATAAGATAAGAAACTCTAATTCAACTTTAAAAAAGTTTTAGATAAAATAGGAAACTCTAATTTAATTTAAGAAGAATTCTAGATAAAATAGGAAAAAAAATCAAATATACTAACTAAAGTTTGAAATAAGAAGCAAATAATATAAAATAAGAAATTATTCAAAATCCTCACAGAGAAATGTGTAGGATAAGGCGTGACTATGTAATATTCAATATTTCATTATGTCCAGTTAGAAGGAAATGTTAAGAAGGATGTTGAATAAAGCGAGATTATTTGCTAGTGAATATCCTATTTTGTTCAAGAATTCAAACGTCTCATCATTCACCCTCATTTGTCAAAGAACTCAACCTTAAGTTATTGTCAACATATCTAAGCTCTGTATTATGAAAGTAAGGTGAGAGATCGACAACATCGAAAGTTAGAGAACTATTACTCATCTATCGAGGTAGTTTAACAATGTAGGCATTGTCATTGATTTCCTTTTAATTTTAAACAAACCATACTTCTTTTGTTATAGTTTCTATTGACCTCCAACAATCAAAAATAGTCTCTCTATCATATAGAGGTAAGGTTGCATACTATCCAATCCCCCAAGATCTTACATTTTAACTGAACTCTCACTAAATGTTGTTATTGCTATTGTTGATGACCTCCAATAGTTCGGTCCTCACACAAGAAAACCATAACTTCATCTCTAACATTAAACACTTGACTTGTACCAACGTAAACCTTGTACTTCTGTTTAGCTCTTTCAATCTTCTTCTTCATCTTCACTTAAATCTCTTATGCCTCTTTAGCTAAATTTGAAGCACTAGAAGAAACGTTAGAATATTTAGGCAACTTAACAAGACTAAGAGCATGATTAGGTACCTTGGTGTAAACCACAGAAAATGATGATCAATCAATAACACTATGAATATTATTGTAGGCAAATTATGCTTGTGCAATCAAGAAATTTAAACTTTTTGGTTTGTTACAACATTGTTAAGTCAAGATGACTTTACTTAAATATGATTTTGATGTATAACAAAAAGAGATCAAATAAAAAAAGAAAACAGACGCAGACGCAGACGCAGACGCAAAACAGAAACAGACGCAGACGCAGACGCAGACGCAAAGCAGACGCAAAACAGACGCAGACGAAGACGCAAGGCAGACGCAAAACAGACGCAGACGCAGACGCAAAACAGACGCAGACGCAGACGCAGACGCAGATACAATAATGAATCAGACGATAAAAAGAAGCAGACGCAAAAGTCAGTTTGGGTTAGTTAC
>JAOSBN010000178.1:43274618-43326343 GCA_027563595.1 Erythroxylum suave | reverse complement strand
ATGATTGGCTCTCTTTTATATTTAACCACATCTAGACCAGATATTATGTTTGCTACTTGTCTTTGTGCTAGATTTCAATCTTATCATAAGATTTCTCATTTAAGAGCTTGCAAAAGAATTTGTAGATATCTTAGCAAAACAATTAATTATGGATTATGGTATCCTAGTTGTGAGTCATTTGATTTGTATGCTTATATTGATGCTAATTATGGTGGTTGTAGGATAAATAGAAAAAGCACTAGTGGTCTATGCCATTTCTTAGGTTCATCTTTGATTTCATGGGCTAGTAAAAAATAAGTAAGTGTAGCTATTTCTACTGCTGAGTCTGAATATATAGCAACTGGAAGTGCATGTGCATAAGTTCTTTGGCTTAAACATCAATTAGTTGATTATGGTATTGTTGTCGGAAATATTCTAATCTATTGTGATAATACAAGTGCAATTTGTTTGAGTAAAAATCTAATTTTGCATAGTAAAACAAAACATATTGAGATTAGGCATCATTTCATACGTGATCATTATTTGAAAGGTCATTTTTGTTTGAAACATGTCTCTACAAGTGATCAATTAGCAGATATTCTTACTAAACCTCTTAAAGAAGATGTGTTTATGAATATAAAATTGAAACTTGGTATGTGTGATTTGAATTCAATTGGATGATTGAAATTATTTGCAAAATTATTTGCATACACTTCCATAACAAAATGGTCAAATTATTTAGTGAATATGTAATTCCATCGGAGAAAATATCAACATTGATTTATATTTGGGTTTATAAAGTGATTTATCTAGATTTTGGAAATCTCTAGTCGACTAATTGGAGTCTAAGTCGATTGATGTTGAGCTAATGATCGAGTATATTTAATTTACACCCCGACTAATGCTTCTGGAAAAAAATTGGTTAAGTGTTTTAGAGACTTACTAGTCGACTATTATAGTGTTAAGTCGACTAATCATTGTTGACCTGATATTACATAGGTTTTTATTCTCGAATAGTCGACTATTTTCATTCCAGTCGACTAAAATACTTATACTTAATGGTTCCTACAGTTTGTATTTATTTAAGTCGACTAATACCCCTTTAGTCGATTAATACACAGACTAAAATTTATCTCAAGACTAATGCTTTCACCAAACCAGTCGACTAATCTTATACCAGTCGACTATCGGTCATCCCATGCTTTTAAAACACCCAATCTTTCACAAATCTCCGAAAACACAACTCCTTCAAACTTCAAATCCTCTCACTCTAGTCGACTAATCTCTTCAAGTATCTCCAAATCAACACCGACCCATCTTCAATCTTCTTCCAAAACACAAAACCCCTCATTCAAATCATCACAACATCATTTTCTTCATTGGAACTCTCTTCATTGACATTTAAAACCCTAAAAAGCGCAGATCAACCCATCTTCCTTCACCAACTTAGAAATCCCTTTAAATGGCACCAAAGAAAGCAAGTGGGAAAGGAAAGCAACCCGAAACCACAACCAAAAGACAACAAACACCAGTTAGAGGGCCTTCATCAAGAGGTGAAGTTGAAAGGGAGAATGAAGTTCTTGAACCAAGATTCACTTCATTGGAAGCTCAAAATCTTTATTATAAGGTATTAAAATATGAAGTTTTGATTCCTTCCATGGGATTTGAATGGATTGAGCTTGAACATAGTGAATTCAAGGAATTATTTGATGAAATAAGGAGTTTTGGTTTGAGAGATTTTTTGGGTTTTAAAGATGATATATATGAGGATTTATTAAGGGAATTCTATGCTAATTTAGTTATGGTTAGAAGTAATGTTGATAGTGATGTTCTTTTGAAGTCTAGTATTCAAGGGAAATAAATTTATATTTATGAAGAAAATTTGAGCATTTGGTTTAAGTTGCCTAAAGAAGGAGTTAGGCCTAGAGCATCATTACTTGATTTAAATGTATTGAGACATGAGGATGGAGATACGGATGAGGAAGCAGTAGAGAATTGTGGTTATGATGAAATGAAAAGAGATGAATTGCTAGGAAGAATTTGCATTGAACATTCATCTCAATATGAAGCCATGGATATGCCATTGAATTATAGGTTGTTGCATTATGTAATAAATAGAGTTATTTATCCTAAGAAGGCTAGTAACAATCATATCACTTTATTGGATAAGAAAATTATATGGTATTTGGAAGAAGGTAGGAAAATTACTTTTCCGAATTTGATCATCCAAATGATGAGGAGGAAGGCAAACTTGTTGAGAGGAGAGCTTAAAGGGAAAACTACCAAGCATAAAGGAATGCCTTATAGAGCTTTGATTACTTCTATCTTGAGGTTGCAACGATGTAATTTGAGTTCCTATGAACATTACCCATATCTAACAAGTTGTAAGTTTACACCCTATAACATAAGGAGTATGAAGTTGGTGAAAACTGATAAGAAGGGTTAGGTGTATGCTTATCATATGGAAAAGCTTGGTTTAATGGTGGAAAGTGATCAACAAGTGCCTAAAAGGCAAAGGTCAAAACAAGCACGTGAAAGGCCAAGTAGTGCAAGACCTAGTAATATAAGGCGAAGTGAAGTATCCCAAAAAAAGATCCAAGAAATTAGAGATCAAATTGAAGAGGTGAATGTTCGACTGGATCTTCAACAAGGGATTCTAATTCGCTTAGAGAAAAACATCAAGAAATTTTTTGATAAACTTGGTTGTAAACATGATGATGCTTCTCCACCTTGATGGTTATTGCATTTGACCTAGACCAATATTTCATCATTTCTTATTCATGTTGTTTTATCCTTTACTGTTTGTGATTTCAAAGCTTAAGACATTGTTTGTTTGTTTGACAATATTTGTGAATGTTTGGTTTCTTCTTCATTTACTTTTCTTGGTCTTCTTATTGTGTGCTCTATACATTTTTTTTATTATGACAAAAAGGGGGAGAAAATGAGGAAAAGAAGGAGGTATAAAATTGGTTGTTGGATTAAAATTGTTGGAATTGTTGGACTGATTAAAATTGTGGACTAAAATATTATTGTTGGATTCATTGATTATGTTGAGTTCATTGATTTATTGATTGAGGGGGAGACAAACTAACCAAAAAGACAAGGCATAAAAACCTTGATCAACTTTTCTTTGTTTTCAATTTCTTAAACAATTTCCAAATGTTTTGTCATTATCAAAAAGAGGGAGATTGTTGAACCAATGGAGGTTGTCAAATTAAATCATTCTATGTTTTGACAATAATAAAACTTAAAGAAATGGTTAAGAAATATTTTCAGGTTAATTGGATTAAAATGAAGTTAATAAGATGGAACACTAGTCGACTAAAGCTTGCACAAGTTGACTATCATGCTGATGAAGAATTGCACTAGTAAGAGATGAAAAGCATATATTTTGAAAAACTAAACTAGTCGACTTATGAGAATCAAAATTGCATTAGTCGACTTATGAGTGTCAGAATTAAAAACGTAGAATTCATGTGAAGATTTTGCATGAGGATTTTAAATATTTATCTCAACAATCAAAGATTGGAGAATCAATGAATTCTATTAGTTGGAGAACTAGACAAGTTGACTATCATGTTATAAGTCGACTATAATCAATCAGATCTGTTAGTTGGAGAACTGGACAAGTCGTCTATCATGTTATAAGTCGACTATTCGAAGTACGGAGCTAAAGATTCATATAAAAATAGTGTGCTAGTCGACTATCATTTGGAAGACAAGTTGACTATGATGTATTAGTCGACTATTACAAATCGTCTAGTCGACTATCAATTACAATTGAACAGACTTTGAATTTTTCAAACGAATTCAAATGAGAGCAAATCTTTGTACAACGGCTAGGAACATCTTGAAGCCTATAAATAGAGGTCTTCACTTCAGAGCAATGATTACACAAGTTCTAAAAGAATCATACGTGCTATAGTGAAAAATTATTCTCTCATTGCTCTCATATTGCTGACATAGCATACCCTGATTGTCTTCAGCTGTACTGAGCTTTATTACTTCATTGCTATCATTATTATTATTATGAGTTGAGTGATTAGAGAAGAATCGCTTAGAAGGTAAGATTTGTGCCGGGAAAACAAATCATCTGTAAGGTGTAGCTTGAGCCGGAAGTCAAGTTGATTGGAAGAGTTCACACTAAACTAAAATGTGTGCAGTAAAAAGCTTTGACAAAATCCTAAGTGGGAGCTTAGGTAGAGGACGTAGGTCTTGACACGAACCTCTATAAATATTGTGTTTTCTTCTCTTCTCTACTCTTCTATATTTTGATTTGTTTTTATTTATCTTGTGTGTTTTAATTCTCTGTTTTGTAGCATTTCGAGAAAAATTTAAAAGATCTATTCAACCCTCCTTCTAGATCGTTTTCAGTATATCTCTCATGGAAGGTAGTCCATATGAGCACATCCCCAAATTCCTTTAAAATTGATTATAGTTTTAAAGGAATCTCATTTTTCTCTTTTCACTCTCTTCTTCCCCTTTCGCTGTCAATAAGTGTACCTCCCTCGTTTCTTTCATTTCACTCGTAAAACTTTCTCTATTATTTTTCAATTCTAACAATGAATTCTTTGTCCTATTAGGTTTCACCACTCTCTTTTAACCCATTGGTACTAACTTTTATTTTGCACCATTCTTCACAAATCAATAAATATTCTACCTTCCTGAGTAATGTACATCAACATCATATTGTCATGATTTATCCAACAAAATATGACCTACATTCATATCAACAATATCACAATAATGTTCGTCTCAATATTTACCACTAGACAATAACATCTTACACTTTTTATTGACATGAATATCACTATTGGTTATAATCCATACAATGTTGTAGGGTTTTGAATGAGACTTCGTCGGTCACTTCAGCTTCTTAACCACCAATTTACTGATTATATTCTCTTAACTGCCTCCATCTATGATCAATTCAAAATGATTTTCTTGTACTATGCCTCTAATGTGAAATAACTACTGTCGCCAACCATTATGCTCCTTTTTAGAAATCATTAATCTCCTAGTAACTCCAACAAAGTCACCTTCTTCTCCCTTGAGGCATTCACAATCTTCCTCATCCGACTTACAATAATCTCCTCTCGAAATGATTTCCGCATTGTCGCTGGAATAGTCAATTCTCATAAAAGGTATTGGATTTTGAGATCATGTAGGAGTAACTTCCCTGACAACTATTTCCCTAAATCTTCGGTTGTTGTCACCTCACATTAATGTTTGTAGTTGTTTCATGATTGTAGCCAACTGGTGTTCAATATTATGAATAATTATCCTATGTTCTTTGATACTTCTCCAAAGATTAGGTAATCCTAGAACACATCATTAAGATTATTTGCTATTGTAAAAAATAATAAATTGTGATAGATTCAAAGCTGTAATACCACTTGATGCAATGAAAATAGGATAAACAAATACAATTCTAATATAAAAATTGAAGGATAAAAATTTTCAAAGAGAACATAAATTTTATTGATAGAGAGTTTTGTTAAACCTTTCACAAAAAGTTGTTTAAATATGCTTCCATAAACTCTTATTCATTCTAAATAAAATATGAAATTCTAATTCAACTTAAGAAAAATTCTACACAAAATATGAAACTCTAATTTAACTTAAGCAGAGTTTTTTTTAAAAAAAGTAAAACTTAAAATAAGAAACCAATAAGATAAAACAAGAATTTATTGAAAAGGACGTTATATAAGATGAGATCTCTTGTTATTTAATATTCCATTTTACCTGGCTTGAAAAGACAGCAGAGAATGATGGTGGATAATACATGATAAGTACTGAATATACTATTGTGTTCAAGCTGAGTTAATAAAACATGTTAGAACGAACATAACGCTTGTGATTATGTTTTCTTGGGAGAAATCGAAAACCATTAGAAAACTATCAGAAGTGGTGTTGCGTTTTGACGTTTTGCACCCAATTCTTCAGTAATTTCCTGGCATTTCTGTGTTTCCCCCCCCCCCCCCTTTTAGTAACTTTTGTCATTATTACATTATTTCAAGGTTGGAGTGCGTGCCCGAAATATCTAGTGGATGGTCAACATGATGCATGCAATTTCTAAGCAATTGCTGATCTTGACTTTCCATAATTTTACTAATATTCATATCTGAACTTAACCGCCGTAAAGAATATTTATTGTCTTTTTAATTTGCAGTTATTGCGTGTAAATAATAAAGTTATTTGATAAATACTAAAAAATAATTATGAAATGGGACTATGATAGTGTTAATAAATAATTATGATCTTATTAAAAGAAATGTTATTTTAGAGCCTAATTGGTTAGATATTAATTAATAAAATATAATGTAAGGAACGGAACGATCTATAATAAAATTAAGTGTCATATAATGAAAAGTTGTTTGGAGGGATGAATAGTTCATAATGTAATATAGTGAAATGTTATTTAAAAGATGGATGAAATGGAATGTAATGTATAATAAATCACTATTATACTCCTAATATTAAAATGATTGTTGCAAGAGGTTTAACGCTATGATTTTAAAACAGAAATTATGTCCAATTAAGAAGTCAAGGATTTTTAAAATATATTTCCTATTTTAAAATAATAAAAATTTAATAAAATTTTTATTATTTTGTTATTAATTATATAAAAATATTATTATTAATTATTTAATAAATGTTATTCTATTATATGTAATTTATATTAAAAATTACTTATTTATATTTTTATTTGTATAGAAATATATATAAACAATTAAATAATAATTTTTATATATTCTTATTTTAAAATAATAAAAATTTTAATAAAAGTTTTGTTATTTTATTATTAGTTACATACAATTTTCTTATTAATAATATAAAAATATTATTATTAAGATAAGGAGAAATAATATAAAAATATTATTAATTATATAAATGAATACGAGAAAAATAAGATTAGAGTTAAAAGAAATAATTGATATTAAAAAAAATTTTAAGGATATATTAAGTAATATGTATTTATTAATTTATGTTATATTTTAATTCTATTAAATAATTTCTTATTTTCACTTTTTAGTATAAAATGAGACGTAATTTTATTTTATTTCGTTTTACGCTGTTATAAAACACTCACCCTATAAAATATGTTGTATTTTATTCAGATATATTACCAACCGCTAAATCAGTCAGGCATTAATGTCCATCTAAATTCTAAAGTGGCGACTTCTGATTTTTGACTTAAAAAACAAGCTATGCTAACCTTAGATTCTCAAAACAACCTATGACACAATGCCCCGGGGACCAGGTTCAATGAACTAATCCTCAGACCTTAATTACCGGATAAACCGAGCCTACAGTACTCATGTCCACATATTATACTTGTCTACTTTCCCTCAGTCCGAACTCCACACATTAGTCATCCTCTGTGGCAACTGCTGCTTCTCGCCGCCGAAATGACGTTCTCGGAGTTCCGCCCATTGGACGAGAAAAATTTGATAGAGTACATCAAGTCAACGCCGGCTTTGTCTGATAAAATTGGCAACAAGTTCGATGACTTGAAGATCAGAGAAGTTGGGGATGGGAATCTCAACTTCGTCTATATTGTTATTGGTTCAACTGGTTCTTTTGTTGTTAAGCAGGTAAGGACTAATCTAGAGTTGGATATTTGATTTTGTGGGTGATTGATGGGTTTCTTGAGTTGTAATTCATGTGAGTCTGTCTGGTCTCTGAGAGAAGGGTAAAAGTTTGTAAGACCTTGGAACTTTTGCAGAGTTGCTGATCTAAGTGAACATCTTGTGATTGAACTAGTGTTAAGGTTGTTGTGTTTAACCTTTATGGAGTTGGATGTCAAAAGCCTTCTCTCTGATTTGCGCGCTTCTTTCTCCGCCACTTTCTTCTTTTCTCCTCTTCTCAAATTTCCTCTGGTTTGAATAGGGGGAGAAAATTGTTCTGGTACCGTAAAAAAGTTGAGCTGAAGAAAAAATTAGAAATATGTAATGGTAAGCGATGCCTACGTAGATATTAGGAAAAAAGGGTAAAAGGTGAATTTTTCGCACGAGCTTAAGGCTCCTCCTGAAAAGTTCATTTCCTTATAATCTACCGTTCTTTGTCCCTGATGCTTTGTAGATGTACTTGATTCAATTGTTCTCCACTAACTGATAGACTATGGACAGTCCATTCGATTTCTTGTGTCTTCTGTTGTTTAAAGTGTCTCATTCTTACCTTTGGAGATTATTTTGGAACAGTGGTTTAGTAGTATGATGTAGTCTGTGATTCATTGCAGGCAATTCCATACATACGTTGCATAGGAGAATCATGGCCAATGAGTAAGGAGAGAGCATACTTTGAATCTTTGACACTCAAGGAACATGGCAAGTTATGCCCTGAACATGTGCCTGAAGTCTATCATTATGACAGTACCATGTCTTTGATTGGCATGCGATACTTGGAGCCCCCACATATAATCCTCAGAAAAGGATTAATCGCTGGAATTGAGTACCCGGTGCTAGCGGAACATATTTCAAACTATATGGCCAGGACTCTGTTCCACACATCCCTTATTTATCGTACCACGACGGAGCATAAGCGTGATGGTAGGTCATATGGTCTGCTTCCTTTGTTCCTTATGTCATTCCTGGTTGGTGGCATGCTCTTTTCCTCTGTCACAGAGATGACAATTTATGCTCAATGCATCTAACATGATGGCAACTGCTGAATTCTGTGCAGTTGCTGAATTTTGTGGCAACGTGGAGTTATGCAGACTTACCGAGCAGGTTGTGTTCTCTGATCCTTACAGATTGTCTCAATACAATCGTTGGACTTCCCCTTATCTTGACCAAGACGCTGAGGCTATTCGTGATGATAATATCTTAAAACTTGAAGTTGCAGGGTTGAAATCTATGTATGGACTCGATTTTACTACTGCATTTGTATTTCGTTATTATGCTTGTTTTAATCTATTTCTTAATCTATCACTATCAACATTCTTGTAGGTTCTGCGAAAGAGCCCAGGCCTTAATACATGGAGATCTACATACTGGCTCTGTCATGGTTACCCAGGATTCAACTCAGGTTATAGATCCGGAGTTTGCATTTTACGGTCCGATGGGTTTTGATATTGGTGCTTTTGTTGGGAACTTAATTTTGGCATTTTATGCTCAAGATGGACATGCCAATCAACAGAATGACAGAAAAGTATGTACAGAACAAATATCTTTCTGTTCTGTGTTCATGCATCCTTTGAATATAAAATCAGTATTATGATTGTTCATTTTCCTGTTTTTGCTTGTATTCGTCAAAATTCTAGTTTTTTCTTGCTAAATATACTACCACTTTTAGATGTGTATTTACTTACTTCATAGCTGCCCCAAAAAAATTATTTATCTGCCCCAACAAAATTATTAATCTGTCAGCATTGAAGCTAGAATTTAGTTGGCTAATCCTACCGTTTATATCTTCTATGTTGGCTTTCTCAGTTGTTTAAGCTAAATCATTGAATTTTCATGGTTTACAGAGGCCTTTATTATTGGATATACTCGATTTTTCACATGTTCATTTGCTTTGTTCTTTCAATTGTATTACACTTGTCCATGGCCACATCCTCATACTGGTTTTCTAGGTATTCATTTATATCATGTCCAATAAGGCACATTCTATTGAAATTTCTGAGGCATTTGTTTCAGTTTGCTTATAAACTTGAAAATGTGTTTCATGAGTTTTGTGGTGGAATATGTATTCATTAATTGGTCAACAGCTTTACACGTGGAAGCTACATTTTTGCAGAAGTATAAAGAATGGATTTTAAAGACCATTGAGGAGACTTGGGTTCTTTTCTATAAAAAGTTTACTGCCCTCTGGGACGAGCACAAAAATGGCCGTGGCGAGGCATACCTTCCCGCAATTTACAACAATCCTGAGATTCAGCTGCTTGTGCAGAAGAAATTCATGACAGATCTTCTCCATGACACCCTTGGATTTGGTGCAGCAAAAATGATAAGGTGATATGGAAAGTTTCCTTCAACAATTGTGGTTTCTGCATTTTTTTTCTTATTTTGTTTTGCTTGAGAGATATTATAGTCTGTCCTATCTAAACCATTCTGAACTTTTCAATTTACAGGAGGATTGTGGGTGTTGCTCATGTTGAAGATTTTGAGTCAATTGCTGATGCTGCCAAACGAGCTAAATGTGAGCGCCAGGCTCTGGAGATGGCAAAGCTGCTTGTTAAGGAAAGGCGCAAATTTCAATCCATCTCTGAAGTTGTAACAGCCATTCGGCAAAGTCAGTGATGACAAAACTTCTAAAGAGCTTCTCTCCTCACACTTTAACTACTGTAATTCGATATTAAGGCTTGTTTGTTTTTGATGTTTCAAAACAAAACAAATCATAAGAGATCTGTTGGAAGAGGATGCCGATTAAAAAAATAAAGTACCAATCAAGCTAGTTAGTTGTAGGTTGTGATATTATGTTAAGTACAACAGTATTGTTAATATTGCGAAACAATGAAGCACAAGTGGCGTTGTGAGCTTCATGTTACCTTGTTTCGTTACTCGTGCTTATCTTGTTTTATGAGCATTCATCTACTTAATTTTTGTGGGTTTCATTATTAGATGGACAGATGCTCATAAAATAAAGTTTTGACATAAGATAATAGGAGCAGTTGATCTGGACTTGGAGTTGTGAGTTTAAAATTTTTATTAATACTTTAAAAGGCCTATTGATGTTGGTTTTAAAAAATTGTGTTTTTTTTTTTAGTTTTTGTAATTTATAAAAATTATAAAAGTAGTTTTAATTTGTCTTTTAGTCATAATCTTCTTCATTTATTATTTAATTATTTAATATACTAACATAATTCTTATCAATATAATTTAATAATTTAATGAATTTCAAATGTTATAATTACTTTAAATTTTATAAATTAAAATTATTAACTTAATTAACTTATAAAAAATTTAATATTTAGTTATTATCAATAATAAAAATGTGAATTATGTTAATATAAACAATTAAAATGTAGCCAAAAAATACGGCAAAAAAAGATAAGATCAGAAAACAAATGATTCCTAAACTTTTACAACTTGCTACGTGTCCCCTGTACAACATATTTTAATCCCATCCATTGCTGTAATCGTCAAACTTTGAGTCCTTATTAAACCAAGTTCGCTACCTTCATGTTCCTAATCTCAAGTTTTACTTCATGTCTATCAAGAAATTGGAAGCTTTGGAGCTTCAGATTGTGAGGGGCAAGTAACGAAATTGATATAGAAGGAATAGTTCAAATTCTAACTTGTGTATTTCTACTCCATATCCCTTTCAATTTAAAGTTACAAAAAATAGCATGTCTGTTACTCTGAATTAGTTATGCAGCGTATCGACAACAATTTTTACAACTCACCGAAATCGCATGTATATATTATTTACGAGCTAAGAGTGCATTTTAAACCTCAGCATTTATAACAGAATACATGATAGACCATAACATTTCGAAACGTTCAAATTAAACCCTCAACGTTTCCAAAAAGTTTGAACATATCCTAAATGAACAAAAAAGTTAAGAGAGATAACTCCGCGTCAGTTGAATGCTGCGTCAAGTATGTATAAAGCAACAAAGAGCAGATTGAGAAAAGAGAGGGCAATTGATTTTGTGAATGAATATGTATATATGTGAGTTAGGTTCAACAATGTAGTTACAACTGGCAAGGAATGAAGATATGTTAAAGGTATGCAAAATTATATTTATGCATATCATCAAACAAGTATGTAAGATTATACATTTTTCATTCTTCTTTATCTCTTATTTACAGTTCAAATGGTTATACATTTGCAGTTCAAAGGGTGTCATAAAAAGAGGATGGAGGCATTTGAGGCTAATTTTTGGTATTGATTGCTACTTTCTAAAGACTAAATTCCAAAGCCAGTTATTGAATGCATTTGGGAGGAATGGTGATGGAGGGATATTCCAAAGCCAGTTATTAAATGCATTTGGGAGGAATGGTGATGGAGGGATATATCCATTGACTTGAGTTGTTGTCGAGGTAAAGAATAATGTCTACGGACATAGTTTATGAATTTGATGGCTTTTATCTTGGAATTAGATAGTGGTGAATGGCTTACGGTTATATCATATATGCAAAAGTATATTTTTTTCATAAATTTCTAATTAATTGTTATATAATTTCTTTTATATTAACTAAATTCTTTTTAATGTTTTAGGGATTATTCAGAGTTGTATAAGAGAAATTATCATATGCCAATCATCAGATATGTGTTGGGCACTTATACTATAATTGACATTTGAACTGGAAGGGAAAGGATTTGTTGAAGTAGTTATGGAATTATGCATAGTCAAAGCGCATAGAAGGTTTCAATTAGTAGCTAAAAGGATTGGATAAAATAAAACTTGAATATGTTTCAACATTCTTTGAATAATATGAGCAAAACCTTTAATGGGTGGATCTTATTAGTAAGAGATAGGTTAGTTATCAACATGCTTGAAACAATTAGAATCATAATGAAGAAGAGACATGTACATATGAGAGAATTTATACATTCTTAGAAGCTAGATTTTGCACTGACGATTATGAAGGAATTAGAGAAGAACAAGAAAGATGCAATGCAATGGAGAATAGTATGGAATGGAGATGGGGCATATGAAATGTCAAAGGATGATGACAATCATATTGCAAAGATTGGTAGACACTAATCATGTAGTTATTGAGCATAGAATCTACATAGATACCCTTGCAAGCATGCTACAAGTGCTATACAACATTCTAAATAAAGGTTGGAGACATTTGCAGATGATTGCTACAAGAAGGCTCAATTTCTCAAATCGTATATGACCATATGTTGCAACCTATTAAGGGTGCAACTTTTTTGGCCTACTATTAACGCAGAAGTGATAATCCCACAACCAAAAATAGTCTTGCCAAGGAGAACAAAAATAGCTAAAGAGGAGTAAATGAGCCTAAGATTTTGAAAAATCAAAACAAATTGAATGAAAGGGACATGTACAAAAATGTTGGAAATATGGCAATTTTGGCCATAATGCCAAAAAATATAAGAATGAAGACTCAACTCAACCTGGTCAAGAATCTTCATAGATATAAAACATTCTTTGATTATCAAGCCTTTTATTGCTCCATATACCAAAGTTACAATGTTATTTTTATCATATTTATTAGGTTATCACTGATGCATCTTCACAGGTTACCGGGGCAAACATAGTTGAAGATATCGCCGTATTGAGTCAACAAAGCAACATTGGGAGTTTCATATATAAGCATTCGTTACATTGTTAATAACTAATTCAAATGAATAATATTAATAACATGTGTGTTTGTAGGTTGATAGCTCTTTTTATAGCAGTAAAGTGAAGTATGGAGAAGTTGCTTTGCATACATTCAAATTGTATTTTGAACCTATAGGTATAAAAGTTTCAGAGGACAATCTATCATCACTTCCAACAATTATAATATAAAGTAATAAGGAGGCAAGCATCATTCACTTAACCATGGCATAAACAACCTTCCCAGTCAAGTGCAGATGAGGGAAGCAATGTTTAATGTTGTTATATGTGTTGTTGGTACTTTTGTATATAGATGGATAGATAAATGTTGTTGGTACTTCTGTTGTTGGTATTTTTGTTTACAAATGGATATATAAAAGTTGGTATTTTTGTATATATATGGATAGGTGGATGTTGTTGGTATTTTGTATATAAAATCCAAGTAATATAAATATATTTGTTACTTTTATAGATGGATTGATGTTAATGGTATAATTATTTACTTATGCAACAACAATAACATCCCAACAAGAGTCCCTCTGATATGTGGGCTCTAAAGAGGTCTAGAAATACGTAGCTTTACTCCTAGTTGAGAAGTGTTTTCGATAGATCCACATGAAAAAGTAATAAAAATAAAAAATAAAAGTAAAAATTATAATAATAAAATAAATAAATAAATAAGTATATAAAATATAAAAATGTAATAACTATTTACTTACGTAGTTAGTATAATCCATATCATTGTGCAGTTACTTTCAAATTGGTTCAAAGAAGAGTTGGGAAGAGGAGCTTTTGGAGTTTTTTTAAAAGGAACATTGCAGATATGTTCAGATATTCTTGTTATAGTGAAGAACTTATATGATGATGGCCTATTTGGAATAGATGATCCTAATTGTTTTTGGCATTGCAAGAGGATTACTATATTTGCATAAATAACATATTGCTTAGATTATTAATTGTGACATAAAACTACAAATATACTTCTTGATGACTATTACAACTGTTAATTAGGCTTCATGTTCTTCTGACACTCATATTGTAATATTATTTTTCATGTTATTGATTACTTGATCATGTAAGTGGTTGTAATCTATGCGTGTCAATTGTTAGAACAAAAATATAGCTTATTCACTTGTGTGGAACTTCTTGCATTTGAGGTGAACTTTGGAGCAACACTATGTCCTATCTCTGAAACATATGTTTTGTGTCTAAATGTCCATTAAGGCATCTTCATAAATAACAATCTCACTTTCTTTTTACTTACCAATATAACACTTCTCTCATCTCACCACTAGATTACCAACCATAGGAGTAAAACAATAAAGAGATAGGACAATCAACCAAAGTCTTTTTTTTATTCATTAGAATTTAAATTTGAAACAAAAATATTCAATCAATTCCATTTTCCGATAACATTTTTTATTATAGCCCTCACCATAAGGACAACAAACTATATTTACAATAACGACTAAAATAAATTTTAATTCATTTTTCTCTTTTGTCAAGAAACTAATGCCTTATTTCATGAACTTTATTTGCTCCTCAATTTCCAACATTGTTCTTGATTCAACTGTGGTTGTTTTACCTTCCTTCTTCAATATACATACTTCTTTCTTTAATTTATGAATCAGTTTAATATTCTTCTTATTAAAATTCTCATCGTACTATTCTAATCACAAATAAAACTGATATTTGATAAGAAAAACATTAAAAATATATATATCAATATTTTTACCTTATTAAAATTTTAATGGATATTTAGGGCATCCATAAAATCTTATTCCTAGGTTATTATCACTCCATAGAGTTCTTAATAGGGCTTTTAAACCACAATAATAAACCATAAAAACATTATTTGAATTTAATGTAGTATTAGTAAAAGACATCATGTTTGTAGCTTTAGGCCGTTATTGCAATTATCACGATGTAATTATCACCAATTCATACATAAACTAACAAAAATATTTATAAAAATTATAAAATAACAAAGTTTGTTAATCACAATTCATTATGCAATCAACAGTTCGTGCTTTTGGAAGAAAGTTAAAGCTACAAAGGAAGAAAACTTTTTGCAAAATCTAGGTTGCTTAACACTAGTGAAAAGCATTCAAAATGGCTTAATTTTTTATACCAATAATGAATGACTAAAATGATACACCTAGCTATTGAGATTAGTTACTAAAATTAAAGAGGCTAATACCTACCTACTTGGTATTAAATAATTTGTTTATAAAAGTTAATGATCTTTTTAAGTTAATGGGACATCAAGGTTCCTTTTATTTTTCTTCATCTACCTCAAGTTTTAGTTTTTCTCCACTTCTTTTTAGAATTTAAATCCTTAGGCTATGTTTGATTTGACGCAAGGTTTTTAATGGAATAAAATGGAATGTAAATATATGTAATATAAGAAAATTGTTGTTTGTGAGGAATGGAAGGGTTCATAATGTAATATAGTGAAATGTTATTTGGAAGAATCGTTCATAATATAATATAGTGAAATATTGTTTATCATTTGACATTCTATCTTAAACCCCCTAAATTGGAGGTAACTTATTTTTACTATTTAGGATGTAATGAGATGTAATGTGAAACTCTTCCCTTCCATTCTATTCCATTATAAACCCTCCTCCTAAACAACGGAATAATATTCCATTCTATTCTATTCCATAAATAGCCAGTCAACCAAACATAGCCTTAGTGTCTTACTAGTGGATGCTAAATAAATGATACAAGAGCTATAGATTCATCTTATATTTGTTTATATTATATTGAAAAGACAAAAACTTTTGATGCCATATGTTGTTAATTATTGTAAAGTAAATACAAGAAATTTGGTTTGCATCTTTCTCTAAAAAAATCAAACATGATGGATTCTACAAAAAGAAAACTAATAACTCGAAAAGGGAGAGATGAAGAAACAATCTTAAGTACTTTTCTTTCTAGTTCAGAAAAGATCCCAAGTATCAGCCAAATTATTATATAACAAAACTAGTTAAGCTACATTATGGACCTCAGCCTCTGAGCTAATGAAGAAGCATCTATGATTTTGAGTAAATAAATAAGCATAATTATAATTTTACAAGGATGACATTGGCAGAATAGCTATGATTTTAGTTTCTGTACTATTTAATTGTCTAGCAATTTTATAAATGCTAATGCTCTATGTTCATTTATAAGTGCTAGTACTATATCCTTCATTAATTTCTAGTTTATGTACATTAATAGTGCATTCTCATCAAACCCTGATGAATTGATAATTAAACTATTTACTAGTAGCTTATGACTCTATAAGAACACCATAGGTACGTCAAGCATCCCATAAAAAGAAAACTACATGAAAATTTCCATAAAGCCAAAGAAAGACCTATAGAGAAAAAGTTTGTTTAGCCAAAAAAATTAACAAAAGCAAGGGTTTTACTAAAGAAGTAAAGAACCAAGATGAGATAAAAACCAAGGCTATATGAGATATAAACAAAGATAAGATTGGTGCAAGGTAGAGAAGCAGTGTATGGGAGTAAAGTATGAGCAAATAGGTGATTATATGTGTGAGAGAGAGACATGAAGATAAAGTTGCAAAAGTTTCCACACAAGTGTGGGGATGTGGGAGGAGGAGTGTATGTGTTGTGAGAGGAGGAAAGGGGAAGTAGATAGTTGAACTAGGGATTTAGACAAATCCCTAATTTCATATTCACAATGTGTCAATTAATTAGGTATGTAATAATAATGGATTTACTTATTTTAATTAACCTAAATTTCGATTTACAAGAAATCAATGTAACTATATTTTTAAATTAACTAAAAAGTGATCCAATATTTACTTCATACATTTCAAAAAGTGGGTCCCACTAGTCATGAGGCAATGAGGCTCATTTGTGGTTAAAACTAAAAAATGTTAAGTCATGCTAATGTGGCATTTAACTGATAAGGGGTTAATACTGTTAAATTTTTTGTCCCCTCAGAATCTGTTTTGAACTTTTTTAAAATGTATGAGTTCGATTTAAGTTGGGAAAAACCTCACTACTAGTTAGAGGTAATGCTGCATACTATTGGACCTTTCTAGACCCCATGTCTCAGTAGGACTTCAACTTGTATTCTATTGTAAACGTTGAGGTAGAATATGCACTTTATCATTGTTTATGGGCTACAATTTTGTTACCGACTTTAGTGGAATGAAGATTGCGATTTCAAGAACAAAAAGATATTGCTATATGACTTGAGTCAATATTCAATAAAGATAAGTCAATTGCAAAAGAATTAGGCAAATACTTTCTATCAAGTTTATTTTTGTCATATCTTTGTCATGACATAATTAGCCTTTGATACATGATATCTCAACTTTACAATTTTGGTTATTCAAATGTTTGTTATGATTTTTTTTAAGTTTTGGCAATATTTAATTATTTAACATATATGTTATATTATAAGTAACGACTATAATTTAGTTTTGAGGACTGAGGAGATGCTTGCTGATCTTTTAAATAAAGGAATTTGCCCATTTGTTTTTTAAAGACATGTATATAGTATGGGTGTGTTGAAGCCTTGAGACACAGTCAGTTAGGGATCAATATGTTTGCTCCTTATATGTTTATATGTTTTAATGTACTATGACGATATAGTTGTTTAGCAATAAAGATGATTACCATTGATCCTTAGTTATACGTGCTATTATATGTTGTCATAATATAAATAAAAGTCTTAAGATCTGTTTCGATCTTAAGCATTGTAAAGTTTATTGGGCATACTTATAGATTGACCTTAAGCCATTGTTTTCAAGACACATACAAATGTATATGTGTATCTATGGATTTTGACATGTCAAAGGGAGATATAAGTATTTGATCTCGTAACAAATTTTCTCTAATGCAGTTTAGCATTTAATGAGAGAAAACAAATTTCTTTAGTGTCGTTTAGCATATGCAGTTTAATATAAAGTTCATAAAAATTCGAACCTATAAATGGAAAGATGATACAATTAAGATTAAACAGGTATCATCCTAGTTTGCCACATAACATTTTTTCATTCTTATTAGTAAATGTATTAGATATGCATGATTATATTAGATTTGTGTTACATATGACATATGTATTTGATATTTTCCAGTACCGAAAGCCTTACGAGACAGAATGATGGACTTTCATTATCATTGGATCAAATGATTTTTAAAACTTGGTCGACTTATACAGTAATTGGCTTAACTTACAGTAGTAACAACTATTGTAATTAATTAGTATCTAAGGAGGATAATGTTAGATATTTTCTTATGGGGTAGACAACGATTAATTCATATTAATAGTTTTAATAAATTATCGGTTAAACTAATCAAGTTTGATCTTGATAAAGATAATAAAGTAGTCTAATAAAGGATCTAAGTTAGTCGACTGAAGTCCAGTGAGAAAAATGGACCCCAGATAGTGTGGACCGGACTCATATTAAACCTGTGATGGGGAGACCCGATATAGGTGATATATATATAAGGTTAACATCTCTTGTAGCAGCTTAAGCAAATCGTGAATATTTGGATACTCTGATTTATTCAAAGGTTTACGCGTTAAGAAAGTTATAGAAAGACCTTAACAATATCTTAGAGATTGAGTCTAGTGAAGGTCTCAGATGATTGGAGCTTGTTTCGACTTTAAAATGTTTGTTTAAAGTCATGAAACCAAAATAAAATATTTTCACATTTTTTTCGTTTTTTTCTTTTCATGTTCGATCTGGGATACGTAATTAAGACTCCTATTACATACTAAATTTCTCCCTAAGAATATGTGAACACAATAGCAGATATTTAATCATCAACTCTTTGCGAAATTTAAATTTTAGTAATAAGTTTGAAGTAGAGCTGAAGTTTTCACTTTTCAGATTTTAGTTTCTATGTACATACTCACCCATTCAGCATGATCTAAAGCTCCAAGAATGCCGCTAATAGTACAAGTTTTATTGAAATAAAATATCAATTATCTTTTAAAATATTTTCTAGGTAGTAAAACATGTTAGAATGAACAGAACACTTACGAGTAGTTATATTTACATGGAGCAATAGAAAATATCCAAGAACTATCAGAATTGGTGCCATTCATGCCCGATGTTGAGTTTCGACGTTTTGCAGCAATTTCCTTCACGTCATTTCTTTTTTTCTTTTCTTTTCGACTTTTTTCATAACTTTTGTCATTATTACATTCTTTAGTGATTCACGGTTGGCGTGCGCGCCCCAAATATCCTGTAGATGATCAACATGGTTCATACAAATTCTAAGCAATTATTGATCTTGACTTAAAAAATTAATTTCCACAAATACGAAATGTGTCCAAGTCTCTGTTGGTCCATGATTGCGATAGTGCTAATAATAGTAATAGTCTGATTGGTATCAATCTGAAGTGGCGATTTCTGACTTGTGACTTTAGAAACAAGCTAACCTTGTATTCTCAAAACAACGTATGCGACACAAATACCACGGAGACCAGGTTCAGTGAATCAATCCTAAGCCTCAAATGCCAGCCAAACCGAGCCCACAGTGTTCATGTCCACGCATTTCCAAACTCCACAAATTAGTCATCCTCCGTCGTAACTGCTGCTTCTCGCCGCCGAAATGACGTTCTCGGAGTTCAGACCATTGGACGAGAAAAATTTGATAGAGTACATCAAGTCAACGCCGGCTTTGTCTGATAAAATTGGTAACAAGTTCGATGACTTGAAGATCAAAGAAGTTGGGGATGGGAATCTCAACTTCGTCTATATTGTTGTTGGCTCAACTGGCTCTTTTGTTGTTAAGCAGGTAAGTGACTAAACTAGGCTTGGTTGTTTGATTTGTTGGTGACTGATGGGTTTCTTGTGCTGAAATCCATGTCGGACTGTTTGGCCTTTGAGAGAAGGGTGTTGATGGCTGAAAAAGAATTAAGTTTATTTGTACCAAAGATGAAAAGATTGAAACAGTAAAAATTTTGGAAGTCATTTAGTCAAAGAATTCATTTATGGGAGAATTAGCTGAGAAGTTTAGACAATTAATATATAATTAACATGCACTTTAAAAATACTAGTGCAATGAGGTAATTAGATAGGAAATGGCCAAAATAAAAAGTAAATTACAAGTTGAGCATTTACAGGAAAATTGCTTAAGAATATTGAAGTTGGGAGAATAGTATGTGTACGTATTTAATTAGAACATGGGAAGTGAGTGGGAAGTAGTTACATGAAAACTGTTTTGAGGATGTTTGAAGTTGAGAGGATTATATAAATTTACTAGTGTCACAACACAAGGGACACACAATCAGATATGACAAACATACATACAAACAATTAGACTACTCCAACAAAATACCTTGTTATTTCAAATTTTCTTGTACTCATCCTTGTCATTAGTTTCTTTATAGATTGCACCTTTCTGTCATCTAATCAAATAATCTTTGTAGTTTAAATATTAGCACTTTTTAGCATTTTGGTAGCTTAAAATTTATTTTTCTAAGTTTTCTAAAGCCTATCTATATCGTTAATAAGAAGTCGAGTATAAATTCTGGGAGAGTTACTCCCTGGAATGCTCAACTTTCAAGTTGATTGTATAACTGACCAATAACTTATTACATCCAATGGGTCACAATGACGAGTAATGAAAAGGAAATAGTTGTGCCTCTAGTCCTAGAGGAAGAAGTCCTTACTATAGTAGGGAAATAATATTTTTAATGCTAAAGGATTGATAATCTTAAGAAGGCAGCATCTCCTTCAACTAAGTCCCCAGTTGGCAATAATCGAAAATCATTGCAACCATTAACATTAAATGACGTTGTTTGTATAAATGAGATTCCATAATTGAAGTGTAACTCAAATCTTCATGACTAAGGCAGTTAAGATACTGACAAGAAAGTGGACAAATTTTCTGCTACCCTAGTGCATATTGTTGGGCACAATTCTCCTTCTCAGGAAAATGAGTTTACGTTGGTTAGAGTAGTCATTTCCTGACTTCTCTTTTGTAGATGAAAGCTATATTCCTCCTCATAAAAGAGAGGACATTCCTACTGAACCTACTGTCAATCCTAGAAATGGTTAACAAGTGGTCAAGTCCTAAGCTCGTAGTAGACAAAAATTTAGTTGGAAGGTGAAGCTAATGGACCATATTATAATTTAGGGAGCAACCTTTTAGCTGTAAACTGTAATCCTATTAGTGCTCCTTTACAATGAGGTTGGAAATTGTCAGAGAACTCATTTAAAAATAGTATGAGCTTGGTTTAAGGCAGCTTGGTCTTTCGAAGTTCTATAAGCTTTATTTGAAGAATATTGGCAATGAGAATCCTTATACCTGTGGCTATATAATTCCCAAATTTAACTTGTTCTCTTGCGAAGATGGTCAATCAATTATTGAGCATATTCTTAGACTCACTATGTAGAGTGGTGAATTAGATAATTATGAAAATTTCAATAATTTCAAGCTTAGGCTGCTCCCAAATTCGTTAATAGGCATAACCTTATGTTATTATACTATGTTGCTAGGAATTCTATCATTTCATAGGCTGAAATTGAGAGACCATTTTGTGCTAAATTTTTTCCAAGTTGAACATGAAATCATTATAGTTGAATTTTTTAGAGTTACTTATAAAAGTGGTAAGAATGCAGATATGTTCATCACCCGATTTAAGAAGATAAGAAGTCGATATTGGATTGCAATAGAGATAGAGTATGTGAAGTTAACTTAAAGAGAACTCACTATTGAACTTCAAACAAAATTATAACGTATAAAATTTTGTGATTTCTATAACTTGACACCAAAAGTATCTGAATATGAAGAATTTATTGGAGAAGAAGAACATAAAAAAAAATAGTTCAATTCGTACTTATTTTATGGAAACAAATTCATATGATAACCCTTCTATAGAGCAAATTATCTCGAGGTTAAAAGGAAAATACAAGGACCAATTACTCATATTCAATACCCTTTTGAAACCTTTAAATAGATTAAATCTTTGATTTTTTGTTAAAGGAAAATTTTATTACTTTACAATTTAAGCACAAAATTCGTATAAACAAAGAAATCAAAGGAAGGGACTACTGCAAGTAACACAATACGTAGAGTCATATAACAAATTTATGCTTGGGATTCAAGAATATAATTTGCAATGATTGATAGCGTAAAAAGAATCCATCCTATTTTTCCCAAAAATGAAAAGACCCAACTGAAGTCCTAAAAGTGATTTGGCTAGAGAATTCATCAACATAGGAATTATAAGAGAAGTCTAGGATTTAAGAAGTCCAGACAGTTGATACATAATTGACATGTACTTTAAAAATAATAGTGTATGGAGGCAGTTAGGATATGACCAAAATGGAAAGTGGGTTGGAAGTTGAGCAGATATAGAAAATTTGCTTGAGGCTATTGAATTAGGAGAATAGTTTATGGTAGGCAATTAGCTAGAATGTGAGAAGTGAGAAGTGAGTTGGAAGTTGAATAGTTATAGAAAAACTACTTGAGGCGGTTGAATTTGATAGGAATGCATAGATTAACCAATGTCATATCACAAGGGACACATAATCAGATACAACAAATATAAATATAAATATCCAGATTATTCTAACAAAAACACCTTGTTACTTTCTTCTTTTCCCCTCTTCTCAAATTTCCTTTAGTTTGAATAGGGGAGGAAACTGGTCTGGTATCAGAAAAAAGTTGAGCCAAAAGGAAAAATTAGAAATATATAATGCTAAGCGATGCCTATACAAATATTAGGAAAGGACAGGTACAATGTGATTTTTCTTACGACTTTGATGCACCTTCTAAAAAGTTCATTTGCTTATAATAATACCATTCTTCATCACTGATGTTTATGAGATCTACTTGATTCAATTGTTCTTTACTAATTGTTAGACTATAGACAGTCCATTTGATTTCTAATGATGAGGACAAATAATATTGTTGTTTAAGGTATCTTCTTACATTTGGAGATTATTTTGAAAAGTGGTATGACATGGTTTTTGGGAAATTGAGGTAGGATTTGATCTCGCATACAATATAATAATTGCAAAACTATTTCGTGAGATTTTTTGAAAGCCAAGAGTACTTTAAATCTATGACATGATTGATATATAAAACATAATAAAGCACAAATTTTAATTAATACTTTATTATGAAGCTTAACCATTTTCTTGTTGAACTATTTTTGAAACTAGCTTATCTTAACCACCATTATCTCAAAAGTATCTGACCTCTAATAGTATCCGTAAAATAGATTGAGAGAACTCTATAACTATTATAGAGAGATTTAAGCAAAGAGTGCTAGCTTCCTTCGAGTCTAGGCTTATTTATAATAGAATTTAGTCATTTAATTGAAATAAAATTTTAATTAGAATTACAACTAATTCTAACTAAATACCATTTATTCCTAAACAAGACATAATATCGTATATTGGTCTTTATTTATTGAATATCTCATATTTAATCATAAAGTTTCTTAAACTTTATAATCAACTTTAACTTGATTAAAATACCTTTTCTCTCTTCATCTTGTTTTTTGTGTGTAGCTCATAAGATTCCAAATATATTAGCAATGAATATAAATTATAGCCCTAAATCATATTTAGGATTAGATAAATTAAAACCCTTTAATTTATCTTTCATTCCCTAATTGAACAATTTACATTTATAGATCAAGATTGATGTCTAACAATTTTTGTGTATGATTTTGTACAATTCAATCTTTTCACCATACAATGCTTTGATTAGATATAAAGCTTGAAATTAATATCTATTTATTTGATTATAATCATATTAGTTCTTCACAATTGGTAAATAATTTAATTAATGACATTTGATAATTATTTTTAAAGTATCATTCCACCTTGGCTAAGGATTTTCTAAATCAATACTAATCGAAAACAATAAATCATTCTCTTTAATCATTTTAGGGTAATGAATTCTGTATTCATCACTCAACTATTTCCATATGGTTCATGTTATATCCAATAACTATTGACTGAGCTATCTTAGGCTAAAATAGGATATAGGTAGGATTAAAATATAGCAATCACTATATAACTTACTTTGGAGATCTCAAGTCAAATGATCACTTATACAATCATAATAATGAAAGTTTCTATAGCCATACACATATTGTTCTAAATCAAAATTTCATATAGAGTCAGTTCAGTGAACTTGTTTTTTAAGAAGCACCCACATGTTTATTTAAGTATCTCTACAATTTAGTCTATGAGACTGATTACTTCCTTTATAAGGAATAAACATAATGTGTGCTATTTTTTTAATTCTATTAATGTCTAGTCTTAATAGAATAGTGACTAGGAACAATTTAGTGATACAATATAAATTCAATATAAATCTTATAATTATGATCTTATAGTAATTCATTTGCAATTTATATTTATCTTATGGACTTTATCACATACATCTATATATGTATAAGATAAAGAATGTCTATAAATAATTATATCATTAAATTATAACCAATTGATTAACTATAGGACATAAACCAATAATCTACCACTTGCACTAAGCCAATCGTTTAAGTATCTTATACTATATCTATATATAATGATAATGCTACTACCAAGACAATAGTTTAGTGAGAGAATTATACAAAATTCTATATAGTGAGTACTTATTAAATCTTACAACTTTCATCTTAATTATCATTGTAATTAAGAAAAATTACGTAAATATATGCTTGGATCTTTGATAAGACTTTAGTTCCTTTTATATGCCCAATGAGTCTAATGTTCTATAATATATTACTGTCTAAACAATATAAGAAAAAGTTCATTAAAGAACTCATTTATCCATTTAATGATTCACTAAATAAAAAATGTATTACGACTTCATTAGTAATTAATGCTATAATAGAACATCTCAAATCTCAAAATAATAGTTTTTTTAAATAAAATATACCTTAACTAGGATTTGTCCTAAAGTTAATATTCTTATAAACCTGAAGTCAAATATCAACTTATACATAAAATAATGGATATATTTGATGCTTTGCAAGTATGAGATATCTCAAATACTAAACACTTTTAATACATTAGCTATGTACTTAGACTAAAATAGGAAAATAACATCCATATATATCTTTATAGATCCAATTCCATAATTAAGTGGTTATCTTTTCATATCCAATAAGAGTCATTCTTAGACAATTTTAATTTTAACAAAAGTGAATTACCAAGAAAAGCCTAAACTTTCGTCATTATTTTAATTATAGTCTGAACTTTAAAAAGTAACAATAAAATAGTCAAAGTTTCAATTCTAACCATGCGTTAGTCTCACTATTGTCTTTACTGACGTGACACTGCCACGTGTCAATAGACCCTCATTAATTACACACGTCAACGAAATTAGCAAGTCTGAGTTTGATTATTGAAACGATGCCATTTCATTATATAATTGAGATGACATCATTTCATTTTTTAGAGAATTACCCAAGCATTGTTCTCTTAAACCTAAATCCTTAATTTTCTCTTACTCACTCTCACTCTCACACCATCGTTTATAACTTGTAACCTAAGAGAACATTTGACTATCAAATATTTCATGTGAAGTAGAATGGTAGATAATTCTTGCCAGACCTAAAGGGTAAGCTACTGTCAAACCAGAAACATGTACAAAATCTTATGAGTAAAACGCAAAACATATTTTAGTGGTAACCATTGTAAAAGTAACCTAGCCACAACTCTTGCATACTCAATTGTAATAGACCGATATCATTCAAACCAAATTGTAAAATCATAAAAGCCACATCAAGAATTATGGTTAAACTGTAATTTGTGGTAATGGCAAATAAAAGACCAACTAAGTCGTCTATAATCTCTTCTCTTCTCGAATATTCTCTCTCTTAACTTCTCTTTATCTCTTGCTTGTGAGATCTGTGCATTTTCTTTGTTTTCAGTTATTGGAACCTATTGACAGTCACTAGGTTAGTTTAACAAATATAGACTTGCTCTTGCCTTCAGGTGTGTAGAGTCGATTAACATACTTCTTTTTTGTGGTTTCTAGTTTTTCATGAGTCTTGTAATCTATTTTCTGCATGAGAATAAGGGTGTGAGAGTGAAAATGAAGTGAGGGACTTAGGTTACAGGTTATGAACTAGGGTGCGAGAGTGACAGTGAGTGAGAGGAAATATGGAATTTAGGTTTGAAATGACGTCATTTCAATAATCAAACTCAAAGCTGTTAACTTCACTGACATGTCTAATTAATGAGGACATGTGACATTTTCATATTAGTAAAGATAACAGTATGACTAATGTCAGGCTAGAGTTGAAAAAAATTAAAACTTTGAGCATTTTATTGCTATTTTTTAAAGTTTGGGCTAATTGAAAAATTAACGCAAGTTTAGTTTTTTTTTAATAATTGAATTATGAACTTTGTTTTCTCTATAAGCAATATATTTATATATACTCACACTAAAGAGGACAATTACACTCCCATTAATCTTCTTGTAGATATGATAAATTCACAATCATCTCCAAATCAAACTTTTTGAGTTCATCATGAAAGTGAATTTTTCAATTGCTCGTGGCTTTTTAATTATACATTAAATGTATCAACAAAGGCTATAGTTTCAATTTGATGTATTATCATGAGATTTGAACTTTTCAAATTTCATCTTACTTATATTACATATCTTAAGAACCATTCTCATATAAGTATACGTTGAAATAAACAATTTGTTCAATGAGTTTGTAAGATTATATCTAGACTTTTACATATCTCAAAACCTTTTATTATTCAATTTAGTTTTAAACTTATTGGACAATACATGATTCAACTAAGCACCACATCCCAAAATCCCTTAAATTTGACTCTTTCAAAGTCTTAGCTTTTCGTATCTAATATGAAATCTTGTTAATTGATTTAAATAAAATTACTAAGGGTAAATTATTATACTAGATATAGCTGTGGAAGAAAAAATGTTTCATCATATAATATCTCATACTGTATATTTCTCCTTACACAAATCCATATTCTTATGGAAATTAGTTGTGAAGGTATTTACTAGAGAATCTCATTACTTAAATAACTGAAAAATTTAAAACTTACCATATCAATCTCATTGAAGTGCTTTAGCATTCTTAATGCGTACTTTCTACTTATATTTAAACAATTTAAACTTCTCACAATTTTAAATCAATATCATTTAATATATGTGACTATATCACTTAAAGGCATTAGTACTTCTAATGAAATATTAGAGCCATCCTTTTATGATTGTTATTCCATCCAATACATCACTTATATTAATTTAACAATTTAATACCATCATCATCCTTTCAACAAAGGTTGATTTGGTTATTCTTCAACTTAATAAGTTTCGTAAGTTTTATGCAATTCAAATAAAAAAGATACATATATCCTTTTATGTAACTTCATAATTCTCATCATGTTACAATATGACATAATAGGATAATCTTAGTTATTCAACTTTATATTCTTGTTACTTATGTTAATCATAAGTCTCCTTTGATCTAATCTATACAAATTATTTGTAGAAATTTGAATTAACTCCTGTTACTCAACAATATATTTCTTATCATTCGTTGAACACTGTAGTAATGTTGAATTTGGATTCAGTATCAAATACTCATAAGCATAAAATAGAAATATATATGATCTTTGTTAAATCACATATAGGCAAGAAAAGTCATACAATTATTTTTCCTTCTAATTACAACTATTATCAAATTATAGCAAAGCCTATAATTGTAGTCCAAAATTATGCATTTAGTAAACTAAATTGAATCAAATAATTCCATCAGTATTTTATACCTTTTAGCTCTACTTCATGCAACCTCTCATCTTGCTATCATGATGTTGGCATATATCTCACATATTTTCATTGAAGTTTATAAGATATTTGTAAACTTAAAAAGTCATTACATTTTGTCATCAATATGATATTGACATATATCCAAAACTTTGTCATCAAATCCTCAACAAAAATTAGTGGCAAAATTTCATAATAGGCATATAACTTTTTTATCTGACTTTAATAACTCTTTGTAAACTTAACCTATGTCCAAGAAATTTGGTTTACTAATTTAGTATTAAATATACTAAATAAGTTCAATTCTACTTAAAATAAAATATAAATATACGAAAAATAAGTAATTGATTACATGTCATAACTACCAAATAAGATCAGAACTTTAATTATGTATTTGGTTACTCCCATTGTATTATTTAAAATAATAATCCTTACTATTATTTGAAAAATTAATCTAATATCTCTAGAGGCATAAGATTCTATTTAAATTTAGTTGATTTTGAATTTGCAAAAAAAAACTGAACTTAAATTCGTTAGATAACAATTTCATCAATCACATCTCATGATTGGCTATAAGGTATGAACAAACAATTATTTGTGTTTGATTGCAGGCACTTCCATACGTACGTTTGATAGGAGAATCGTGGCCAATGAGTAAGGAGAGAGCATACTTTGAATCTTTGACACTCAAGAAACACGGCAAGTTATGCCCTGAACATGTGCCTGAAGTTTATCATTTTGATCGTACCATGTCTTTGACTGGCATGCGATACTTGGAGCCCCCACATATAATCCTCAGGAAAGGATTAGTCGCTGGAATTGAGTACCCGATGCTAGCAGAACATATGTCAAACTATATGGCAAGGACTCTGTTCTACACATCCCTTATTTATCGTACCACAACAGAGCATAAACGTGATGGTATGTCACTGCCTCCTTTATTCCTTATGTCATTCTGGCTGGTGGCATGCTTTTTCCTCTGTGTCATAGAGATGACAATTTATACGCAATGCATCTAACATGATTGCAACTTCCGAATTATATGCAGTTGCTGAATATTGTGCCAATGTGGAGTTATGCAGACTTACCGAGCAGGTTGTGTTCTCTGACCCGTACAGAGTGTCTCAAAACAATCGTTGGACTTCCCCTTATCTTGACCGAGAAGCTGAGGCCATTCGTGAGGATAATACATTAAAACTTGAAGTTGCAGAGTTGAAATCTATGTATGGACTCTATTTTACTACATTTTTATCTTTGCTAATATGTTTGTGTTAATCTATTTCTTAATTTATCATTATCGACATTCTTGTAGGTTCTGTGAAAGAGCCCAGGCTTTAATACATGGAGATCTTCATACAAGCTCTATCATGGTTACCCAGGATTCAACTCAGGTTATAGATTCAGAATTCGCATTTGTCGGCCCGATGGGTTATGATACTGGTGCTTTTGTTGGGAACTTAATTTTGGCATTTTATGCTCAAGATGGGCATGCCAATCAAGAGAATGACAGAAAAGTATGTATAGAACAAATATCTCATCACCTTTTTCTAGTCTTTTTTCAGGCATACTTGAAATATAAAATCACTATTATGATTGTTTATATTCCTGTTTTTGCTTATAAACTGGAAAGTGTGTTTCATGAGCTTTATTTTGGTTTATGTTGGAATATGTATTCATTAATTGGGCTACAGCTTTACACGTGAAAGCTACATTTTTGCAGAAGTATAAAGAATGGATTTTAAAGACCATAGAGGAGACTTGGGTTCTTTTCTATAAAAAATTTACTGCCCTCTGGGATGAGAACAAAAATGGCCGTGGAGAGGCGTACCTTCCTGAAATTTACAACAATCCTGAGCTTCAGCTGCTTGTGCAGAAGAAATTCATGACAGATCTTCTCCATGACACCCTTGGATTTGGTGCAGCAAAAATGATAAGGTGATATGGAAAGTTTCCTTCAACAATTGTGGTTTCTGCATTTTTTTTCTTATTTTGTTTTGCTTGAGAGATATTATAGTCTGTCCTATCTAAACCATTCTGAACTTTTCAATTTACAGGAGGATTGTGGGTGTTGCTCATGTTGAAGATTTTGAGTCAATTGCTGATGCTGCCAAACGAGCTAAATGTGAGCGCCAGGCTCTGGAGATGGCAAAGCTGCTTGTTAAGGAAAGGCGCAAATTTCAATCCATCTCTGAAGTTGTAACGGCCGTTCGGCAAAGTCAGTGATGACAAAACTTCTAAAAGGCTTCTCTCCTCTCACTTTAACTACTGTCATTCGATATTAAGGCTTGTTTGTTTTTGACGTTTCAAAAGAAAACAAGTCATAAGAGATCTGCGTTGGATTTATCTTTGGGTGGAATTACGTATATGTATAATTAAACGTCATAGGCTATTGTAAGGTTACATCCAAATAAAAGTGGTTTAATAAAGTTTTGAATTATTGGGTTTAAATCGTCTAATTAAAGTATGACTCAAGATATGTTTAGAAACCTCATTGTTATATTTCTTATTTATAATGGATAAATTAGTAATTGACACTAAGCATACGAATATGTGGTTATGGTCATCAAGAGAGACTTAAGAGTTTTCTTTTCTTTAATCCCATCAAGAAAAAAGATAAAACAACCAAAAGACATCTTTCGGAAGATCAACATAAATTGTAATATCCTATATGGGATTACTTCGATTGATTCAGGTACGCTTTCGCTATCTAGTTACTTTTGATAATCTGACATGATAAATCTTGGTTTTATTGTGTAGTGATTTAATTGTATATAAAAAAAGTGGTATCTAAGCCATTGTCATGGTAGATTATTAAAAAATATAGATTGTGTGTTTTCAGTCAGATTTGTTAATTTCTTGATTTAAATTTATGTGGGTTTTATTGTGTTGTTTGTTGGACGCGACTGCTAATTCTCGAGTTCGATTTCAGAAAACTATTTTATTCTCCTTTTGCCTTCGTTTCTATGTGTTTATGGACTATGGAGTGATGTTAGTATAATGGTCTGCACTTTAGTGCTTCGATAAAGGCTTTTGATGTTTAATAATAATAATAAGAAAGAAAAGGAAAGGAAAACGTTTGAAGAAGAATGAGTAAAACATTGGAGTGTCTTCGGTTTTTGTGTGTACTTGTTTTTGCTTTTTTTATAAAGTTTGCAAAAAGGTGAAAAGTTAAAGCTTTTTGTTTCGTATGGCTTTGTCTTAAACGTTTTGTTTTTGGAGAGTCTTGATCTGTGCTTTGTTTTAAAGACTTAGTACAAGCCTTAATTAAAATCAATTATGATTAAATTAATGGATTCAACTTTTGGCATTTTTTATTGTTGATATTTTGAATTAATTGATTGAAACAATATGTTGCCAAAGTAATTTTTATTGTGTAGATTAATTGATTTTAAAATATCAAGCCGGTTGTGTATAAATGAATTTTATGCGAATAATGATCAGCCTAAAAGAAGGTTATTATTTGGCCAAAATTCAAACACACTTGTGGTGATAAATATGTGAATTATTTGGTTTTTTATGTAATTATAAGTCGGTCCAAAGACAGGTTATATTTGAGATGAATTTATATATTTGATCACTACAACAAGAGTACCACTTACAAATTAATATTTATGTCCAAAGACTAAATCTCAATGTTGTATTAGGTATCTTATGATGGGATTGCTATTATTTGAATTTATTAATTATAAAGCATTCAGATTTTAATTGTGAGCTTATATTGTTTGTTTTGTTCTATATTCAGTTAATACATCTACTGCTTCTATATCTGCCAACATCAACTATATTCCTGTGCTGAATGGATCAAACTTAAAGATTTGGAAGGAGAAAGTTATGATCGTTCTTGGCTGCATGGATCTAGATCTTGCTTTTCAGATTGAGCGACCCTTTCACGGATGTAAGTTCCTTTGATGAAAAGAGGGACTAGGAAAGATGGGAATGCTTAAATCGCATGAGTCTTATGATCATGAAACATAAAATTCCGGAAACATTGAGGGGCATAATGTCTGAAAAAAAGGATGCCAAATTGTTCCTCGAGGAACTTGAGCAGCGTTTTGCTAAAAACAAAAAGGCAGAAAGAAGTGTTGTTTTAAAAAAACTTGTTCCATGAGGTATAAAGGCAATTGGAATATGAGAGAGTACATTCTAGTAATGTCTCATCTTGCTTCCAAACTAAAGGCACTAAAGTTAGAGTTGTCAGAAGACTTGCTTGTATATCTAGTTTTGATATCTCTTCCCACACAATTCAGTCAATTTAAGGTAAGTTATAACTGTTAAAAGAAGAAATGGACTCTTAATGAGCTCATTTCACATTATGTGCAAAAAGAAGAGAGATTAAAGCAAGAGAAAGTTGAAAGTGCTCATTTGGCATCTAATGCTAATGGCAATATCAAAAAAGGCAAGAAAGATAAGGAACTTGCGAGTAAAGCACCACAAAAGAAGCAACATAAGGAATCTAAACGACAAACTAAGGACTTTAGTTGCTACTTTTGTGAAAGTACTTCTCACATGAAAAAGGAGTATCCCAAGTATCATGCTTGGCATGCAAAGAAAGGTACACTTCTTTCTTTGGTTTGTTCTGAGGTTAATTTGAGTGCAGTACCTAGACACACTTGGTGGATAGATTCTAGTGCTACTACTCACATAAGTGCGTCCATATAGGGCCACCTGAGTTGCTGAAAACCCAGTGATAGTGAAAAATACATCTATGTGGGTGATGGAGCAACAATCGAAGTTGAGGCAATAAGGACTTTTAGGTTATCATTAAAGACTGTAAATTATTTGGACTTGAAGGAGACTTATATTGTATTATCTTTTAGGCAGAATTTGGTTTCTATTTCTATTTTAGACAATGCTGGTTATTATTGTTCTTTTGAAAATGGACAATTTAGTCTTTTTTAGGATTCAAAACTTACTGGTTCAAGTTCTTTATCCAGAATTGATAACCTTTGCTTGATACAGATGCCTCATCTAATGAATCCTTGCGTGTTAATTCATGACGTACTAAAAGAAAATTGGCAAATGACAATTCTGATTCATTATGGCATAAGCGTTGAGGGCATATCTCTAAACAATGAATAGAAAGGCTCATATTAGATGGAATTCTTGATCTACTTGATATGTCAAAATTTGAAATATGTTTTGAGTGTATTAAGGGGAAGAAAACAAACGTAAAGAGATTGGGTGTCAATAGATCTTCAGATGTCTTAGAACTAATACATACAGATATTTATGGGCCATTTCCTACACTTGCTTGGAATGGTCAAAGGTATTTTATTAAGTTTATAGACGATTATCCATATTATGTGTACCTTTATCTCATTTATGAGAAATCACAGGCACTGGATATGTTTATAGTTTTTAAAGCTGAAGTTGAAAATCAACTTGGCAAAAAGATTAAAAGTGTCAGATCTGACTGTGGTGGTGAATATTACAATAGATAAGACAGTACTGGTGAACAATGTCTAGGCCCATTTGCCAAATTCTTAGAGGAATATGGTATCGTCCTATAGTATACTATGCCAGGGAATCATTGCATGAACAGTGTTGCTAAGAGACGAAACAGAACACTTAAGGACATGGTAAGAAGTATGATTTTTCGCACTATCTTACTAGATTCGCTTTGAGAAGAGGCATTAAAGACCGTAACTTATATTCTTAACAAAGTTCCAACCAGGGCAACAACTAAAACCCCTTATGAATTAAGGATAGGCAAAAAAGCTAGTATAAAGCACTTTCACATTTGGGGTTATCCGATTGAGGCAAGGCCCTATAGGCCAAATGAAAGGAAACTGGACTCAAGAACAATTAGTAGCTACTTTGTTGAATACTCTAAACGATCAAGGGGGTATAAACTTTATGGCCCCACAAATAAATCAATTTTTAATACGAGAAATGTAAGATTTTTATTGAGAATGTTGAGTTTGAAGGGGCAGATAAGAATAAAGTTAGAGACTTTGTCTTTGAAGAGGAACTTGTTTCTCTTGCTATAGTTGTTATTGCTCATGATCAAGATATTATTCCCGATGTTGTTCAAGAAGGAATTTTAGAACAAGAACACAATGTCGAATATCTTCCTATTCATGATCAATTGAATACGCCCGAGGGACAAACTCAACAACCTCAAGAACAAGTGTCATTAAGGAGATCTACTAGAGAAAGGAGAAGTGCAATTCCAAATGATTATATTGTCTTTCTCCAAGAACATAATATGGACATTGGCAGAGTAGAGGATGATCCAATCAACTTCCATGAGGCCATTGCAAGTTCTAATTCTCAAAAGTGGATTCATGCGATGGATGAGGAAATTAAGTCCATGAGTGATAATGACATTTGGGATCTTGTTTCGTTGCCTAAAGATGTGAACATTTGCTGCAAATGGATATTTAAGACTAAAAGGGTTTCAAAAGGCAATGTAGAAAGATATAAGGCTCGTCTTGTTGCAAAGGGCTTTACTTAGAAAGAAGGTATCAATTATAAAGAAACTTTCTCGTCGGTATCTTCGAAAGATTCCTTTAGGATTATAATGGCGCTTGTGGCATATTTTGGTATTGAGTTATATCATATGAATGTTAAGACAACGTTTCTTAGTGGAGACATTGATGAAACAATTTATATGGAGCAGCCTGGAAGCTTTGTTTACAAAGAATTAAAGCAGATGGTTTGCAAATTGAAGAAATCCATCTATGGACTCAAGCAAACTTCTTGTCAATGGTATTACAAGTTTCATAAGGTTGTCATCTCGTTTGGTTTTCAGATAAATTTGGTTAATGACTGTGTATACCATAAGTTTAGTGAGAGTAAGTATATCTTTTTGGTTTTATATGTTGATGACATACTGCTTGCCAAAAACGATATAGGCTTATTGCATGAAACCAAGAAATTTCTATGGAAGAGTTTTGAAATGAAATATCTTGGTGAAGCATCTTTGGTATTAGGAATTCAGATACATCGAGATCACTCTCAATCAATGCCCTAATAATGATTTAGAAATTAAAATATGCAGAAGATTCCTTATGCTTCAGCTGTAGCGAGTTTAACATATGCTCAAGTATGTACGCGTCTAGATATTACGTACATTGTTGGAATGTTAGATAGATAATAAGCAATCCTGGACTGGATCATTAGAAATCTGCCAAAAGGGTTATGCGGTTCTCAAAAGAATAAAAGATTACATACTTACATATAGGAGATCGAATCAGTTGGAGATCACTGGGTATTCTAATTCTAATTTTGCGGGATGTCATGACAGTCATAAATCCACTTCAGGCTATATCTATATACTTGCTGGAGGAGATATTTCTTGGAAGAGTTTTAAACAAACATTCATAACTTCTTCCACCATGGCAGTTGAGTTTATAACGTGTTATGAGGCATCCAATCATGACATATGGTTGCGAAATTTTTTCACTAGGTTGCAAATTATAGATGGCATTGTAAGACCATTAAAGTTATTTTGTGACAATAAATCGACATTGTTATATTCTAATAACAACAGGAGCTCCTCAAAGTCGAAACACATCGACATCAAGTTCCTAATTGTTAATGAAAGAATTAAGAGTAGTTAGTTATCTATAGAACATATTGGAACAAACTCCACGATTGTGGATCGCTGACTAAAGTTTTACCATCCAAGGTCTTACATGAGCATATAACTCATATGGGTATTTTTGCATCTGATGATATGTTGATTTAATGGGAGTTTGTATACATTTGTGGTTATAGATATGTCTTATGGATTTTGTATGATTTGGTATCTTAGTATAAAGTTATTGTTTTGTGAATTTAGACTCTGATTTCATTCGACTTGATCTCATTAAGGAATAAAGTAGGACCAGTTGGAAATAGACATGTTAAAGATCACATGACAATGAAATTTCCATGCTACACATCCATACTTGATCCATGTCGTTGTTTTATTAATGGATGTGACCACTGATGACTTTAGTCTTGATGATTGTGACAAAGATTCCTTTGATCCTGCAATGATATGATTAATAGACTAGATTGTTTAAAGATGATTAAATAATAATAGCAATTTTGAGCTAATAAGGTTTATCATGAAATATAATTATACGAAATTATATATATATATATAGTCCACATAGGAGATTGTTGGATTTATTTTTAGGTGGACCTATATATATGTATAATTAAATGTCATGGGCTATTGTAAGGTGTGACCCAAAGAAAAGTAGTCTAATAAAGTTTTGGGTTGTTGAGTCCAAATCATCTAATTAAAGTATGACCCAATATATGTGTAGAAACTTCAGTGTTATATTTCTAATTTATGATGGGCAAATTAGTAATTGACACTGAGCATATAAATATATGGTTATGATCCCCAAGAGAGACTTAAGTGTTTTCTTTTCTTTAATTCCATCAAGAGAAAAGATAAAACAACCAAAAGACATCTCTTGAAAGATCAACACAAACAGCAATATCCTATACGTGATTACTTTGATAGATTCAGGTACGCTTCCGCTATCTAGTTACTCTTGATAATCCGACATGACCGATCTTGATTTTTTTGTGTGGTGATTTGATTGTATCCAAAAATCTACTCTTCCAAAACCCTTCAAGCTAATTAGCTGTAGATTGAGGTTTTATATCGAGTACACTATATCGTATCGTTAAGATTGGGAATTCTAACTTATGGCTAGTTATAGATAATTAGGATCATTTAGAAATTTGAGTTAACTAAATTAAATGTAAAATTGAAATTGTTAGAGTGATTTAGTATTAATCTAAAATTAGAATTAATTTAAGTTAAAGATAAATTCGGTTTAATTTAAGTGAGTGTGAAACAATGAAGTAAAGTGGTGTTGTATATTGCAGCATGCCTCAAGTCAATAAAGAGAAGTCAACTGTAAAAGACTTAGGCACCTACTTTTATCCACCACACTAAAATAAGATCAATGGAAAATGAATAGAACTGGGATCCAATTATACCGCCACTCTTTGCCCGTGAGATCCAATTATACCGCCACTCTTTGCTCGTGACCTTTCATGGTGGATAGACTCGTCAATATTGCCTGTCCTATTTTCCGAGTCTAAATACAAATAAATATACGTAGACTTGGGCACCGAAAATTCAAGCTTAAATTGAAGTTAATAAACAAAACTTAATTCTATCAAAATTTGAGATAGATTCAATCTTGTAAAAAAAATTTAAATCTCGTGTTCAAAAATTCTAATCCGAATTTAAGTTAAAACCCTAATTTTAGTCTAAATTGGATATTTAACCCAAAACTTAAAATGTGTTTAAGAAAATATAAACTTAAATCTGAGGTCAATTTAATGTATATGGCTTAGAATAGAAAATATTAATGATTAAAAACTAGATTAGTAAACCAGTTTAATCGCAAAAACCTTGAACCGTTTAACTTTTCGATTCATTTTTAATTTTCTAGGTTGAATTATCTTAACAACTCTTGTTGTTAAAACCGATTTGTCAATTTTTGTAGATTAATAAGTTTTTATAAAATAAAATAAATAAATAATTTTCATTTAACAATATCTTTTTTCAATTAAATGTAAAATTCTTCGATGGTAAGAACAATATTTTTCAATAATATTTCAAATTCTTTAATTTTATTCAATTTTTAGTTGATTTTATGACTGTCTATTACTTTTTGAACCTTTTAAATTTTAAAATTATGATCTTATCTATTTAACTTTCGATGCTAGCATTATAAGAAATTCAACAGAAGTAGGCAGTACAATATTACAAAAGAATAAAATGACATTAATATTTTAATACTTGATTCGAAATTCGTTTGACCAAAGTTTAGGTTGTTATTATATTGGAAATCAAATTCTATGTCCCGTGGAGCAAGTCCTTCAAAAATTTATCAAGTCAAGAATCGAAAATATAATGAATCTATAAATATTAATTAAATTAAAATCATTATTTAATTTTAAATTTTTTAGTTATAATATATAATTTATAAATTGTTATATATATTTAACCATTCAAAAAAATTATAATAATTCCGGATTCCGTCTCTCTATATATACTATATGTTAATGGACATATGACTAAAGTCAATGGAAAATAAAGGGAGATGATACGGCTAACTACTGATTACATTTGTACATTCCACTCTTACCGCTTGGCATATTTTATCTAAAGGATTGATCGCTAAGCTGACTACAGTGGTAGGGAGATTTGTTAATTTAATGAAGAGTGTGAGGATCTTAATCGTTTTAGGAATGAGCAGAACATAACTTCTCGCAGCCAATTTGTTACCTAAGCGAGGAATATAACAAGTTTAGAAGAAAATAGTATTTAAAACAAGCAAAAAAGGCACCTATAAAATTGACTTCTGTTCTAGTTTTTAAGAAACTAGTATCTGTGAATCTGATACTCAGCCGTCTGTTGCTTTGTTGCTCTCCTGTTCCGTCATTCGGTGATTCTACCATATTATGGTCTGCACAACAAATGGACCCGTTCATTCAACCAATCTGCCGTCCAGCCACTTGTTTATTGGCGATTTAAATATAAGAAAATGGTATCTGTGAATCTGATACTCAGCCGTCTGTTGCTTTGTCACTCTCTTGATCGGTGATCCCACCATATTATGGTCTACACAACAAATGGACCCGTTCATTCAATCAATCTGCAGTCCAGCCACTTGTCTTCTGGCGATTTAAATATAACTAATATGCATTCTTGATTCGCATATACTTGAGATGTTGATCTATCAATTGAATCTTTTTAATTAAAAGGATACTTTGCCAAAAATATCAATTCCCAACACCAATGCATGAACATTAAATATCGTGGAGCATGCATTTTTCACTTGTGTATTCTTTATGGAATGCGGTTTTGTCACTTGACTTCAGTGGAATGCAGATCGAAAACGCAAGATCACAAAGATAATGCAATATGACTCGAATCAATAAAGAGAATCACTTGCAAATATTTTTATCACCCACTACGTGCAGCAACTATAGCGTATACAAGACCAATGAGCAATGGGTGCGTTAAATGGACTTGGGATCCAATTATACTAACGCTTTCTGCTCGTGGCTTTTCATGGTGGATAAGACTCATCAACATTGCCGGCCCTCTCTTCTAAGTCTAAATAGGAGTAACATGCATATAGACCGGTAGAGCTTAGAATAGAGGTGCAGCGGAAAGTCAATAGTTGCTTTTTATATGGTTAACATTAGGAACTACCTTAAGTTCAATTCACGAAGGCAGTTCAGTAGTATATTGTTATAGTCCAAATTTGTCACCTGAGTCAGAAACGCAGCAAGTTTAGAAGAAATTAACATTTAAAACAGGCAAAAAAGGGCGGATAAAAACTATTCTGTCCAAGAAACATTTGGAAACTTCAATCATAACTGATGAGGAACTTATTCAAACTTTATACTTAGATAATTGATAAATAGCGAATACATAACAGAAATACATCAGTCATTATTAAGTTTCTGGTCTTTTAACTTCCATACTTAGCCTTATAATCCCTCCAGAGCTGATCCACATTCTTCCCTAGCAAATCAACAAAATACTGAACATTGTAACCACTTCTCATCTTCATATTAAGTTGAGCAACAAATCCATTCCTGAGACTATTACAATAGTCCAAAAACCTAGCGGTAACATCATACCCTTGATCCCACCTGTCACCTTGTCCTGGTTTCACCCAGTGACTAGGCGCATAGTTAGCTTTCAGTCTCACAAAATCGGCTATTCCTTCAATTAATCCTCCAGGTGTTTGACCATTGCCATTCCATTGCCATATGTGTGTCATTTCATGGTAAAGTACCCCAGTAATTTCTCTTCTCACATCACCCGTGTAGTTCCCAATATAATTTGCGCTAACGTGAATCTCGTTGTTAATAGCATAGGCCACACCATCCATGTCATCGATAAATAAGCTCACCTTCTGCACATCTTTTCTGTCTTTCGGGTTATTTTGCTGGAATAGCTTCCATATGAAGTTACTCGCAGCCGATAGTGTCTGCAGGCTGTATTGATTACCAATCTCTCTGTTGAAACGGACTCCACCGCCGGTTCTTACGGCGTTGTTGGTAACGGAGTAGTCCACTGCATGAAGCCCTTGAAGGGTTGCTAGAGTTAGTAGCAAGAAGAGTACAGGGACAAGGCGGTGAGGCATGGTTAACTTTTTAGGTTGCTTGGTTGATCTTAGTATATTCACATATGGCAAATGTTCTGCGGTATATATAGAGAATTTAACACATATTGTAATGAGTTATGACCATTTCAAAGTGGTTCATTTATCAGAATCTGGACATGATTTGGTCAATTCCTTGCAGAAGTAACTCAATTATGGCTGCCAAGATTGACTTGAATCAATCCAATCTAAGAGAGAGGTCCTTAAACAAATTTATTTGGTTAATGCTTACCATGGACACAGAATATTTATGCCGAATAACTACTTTTTTATTTTGATTAAAATAGAGTTAACTATTTTAACTTGAGAGATTAGAACACACATTCCAATTGCACATGAATGTCAAACTAAGAATCTTCGGCAAAACATTTTTATATTACAAAGAATAAAAGTTCAAAACACCTTCAAAATAATCTTTATTATAAAACAAAAACAGGTTTATTTTCCAACAAAAATTAAATTACAAATAAAAAAATTCAACATATCATGCAAATAATCTTTATCATAAAATAAATGAATTTATTTTTTAATCAAAATTATGAAAACGTATTACTCGTTTTAGTGATCAAATGATGTGTCGTATTATTTATCTTTTTAAATTGAGGAAAAGACTTTACATTATGATTGCAGTAAAAAAAAAAAATAGAGAATCACCTTTTTCCTGATGTGTAATAAATGAAAGAATATTTTTATAATTAATCAAATAAACTAAATTTTAAATATTTTCTATTTTGTTAATTAATTAAGTAAACTAATTATTGTTATTTATCTATTCTTCAAATAAATCTTTTTATTTTAAAATATTTTATTTTGTAAAACCCTTATTAACTTCATTCTTCTCCAGTAAAATTCCAGATAAAGAGCTACAATTGATGTTAATAAAAGTACAATCTGGCAGTAGTGTACTGCAACTTGAAGCCCTGGTTTAAATACCATAATTTGTGTCTTTTTTACTTTAATTTCTAATTTAAAAAATTATTATATATTCTTCAACATTTAGTTTTATTTTTAGGAATACATAAAAAGCAGATAAAATTTAATTTTACTTTAAGCAATAGAAAGCAGATAAAAGTTCAGCACGTGTATCGTGAAGGTAACTAATACGCTGATACTCTGGCTGCACTAGCAAGCATTATCAACCCTGGACTACGTATCCTCCAAAGCCCTCCAATTCCAGTGTCGGAGTTGCTTGATCGAGACAGACTTGGAGTTGTGTACCGTAGAACCATGTATTAGCGGTTTTCTGGGTTTTTTGAGTGTTGTCGTTGTATAAAAAAAAAAAAAAGCGGATAAAACTTCAGTCTTCAGTCTTGGAAAGCATTTGCAGCTATCTCCGTTGAAAAAAATTACCCAGACTTGATTTAGGTAACTCGATTACAAGTTGTAGATTTTAGGAGTAAAGGATTGATCAGATAGTGGCCAACACTCTTAATTTCCGTGCATAGCCTTGTAATCACTCCAGAGCTCATCCACCTCCTTGCCAAGCAGATCAACGAAATACTGAGCACTGTAACTACTGATCTTCCTGTTAAGTTGAGATACGAATCCATCGCTCAGACCATTACAATAGTCCAAAAACCTGGCAGTGACATCGTACCCTTGGTCCCATCTATCACCTTGTCCTGGTTGCACCCAATGACTTGGTGCATAATCTGCTTTCAACCTCACAAAATCTGCTATTCCTTCAATCAGTCCTCCAGGTGTTAGACCATTGCCATATGTGTGTCATTTCATGGTAAAGTACCCCAGTAATTTCTCTTCTCACATCACCCGTGTAGTTCCCAATATAATTTGCATTAACATGAATCTCGCTTTTGTTACTGCGAGCATATGCCATCACACCGTCCGAGTCATCAATAAACAAGCTCACTTTCTGCACATCTTTCATGTCTTCAGTGTTATTTTGGTGGAATACGCTCAAAATAAATTCTGTAGCAGCTGGTAACGTTTGCAGGGTGTAATTATCTCCAACCTCTGGATTGAAGCGGTCTCCAGCGGCTGTCATGGAGGCGTTGTTGGTGACGGCGTAGTCCACGGCATTGAGCCCTTGCATGGTTGTTGGAGTAGTTACCGGCAAGGTGAGAAAAAGGACAAAGTGAAGCATTCAAACTAATTATTGTCACTCTGATGTTTCTATATTGGTACAAGGGGCTTAATACGAACAGGAAATGTATTATTGCTCTTAGGTATACATAGAAATTTTTGGATGCCTGGAAGCTGTGAGTTGTGACCATTTCCAACTGCTTAATTTATAAGACATTTGACAGTTAGTTATCAAGTGTCAAATGTCTTATCTTATGTTTTGATTCTTCTTTCTTTTCGGGTACATTTGATAGGGATTTGTCATTGCCGACCTGAATCTCCAAATCTCCTAACCCTGCCGTCCATAAATGGCCATTTCTTCGAATAGTTCATGTATACCAGATTATTCCTCTACAGTTGCCGTGATATCTGCATGTTATCAGTACTTGATAATCTAAAGTAAGACGAAAATTCCAAATTTAATTGATTATTAATATTTTTAACCACAATTGCAACTCTGATATTGATATTAAATTCAGATTCAATATCATAATTGCAATTCATAATTAAAATCCTTCGCCTATTACAATTTGATTATTAGTTTCGGTGTCCAGCACCAATAAAATGATATCATATCCTTTTGTAAAATAAAAACAGATAACGAACACTTTTCAATTATAGTGGTTAAACTGTAACTATAATACAAATTTAGACGTGATGCCAATTGATTTAGAGATGTTATGAGTAACGGGCTTGGAAACATGTTATTTGTGTTTTGAAATTGTCATTTATTTCAAAGATAGCAGGCACCTCCCCTTCTTTTTCAACGTTTGGTAACCAAATAAATCTTTGAATGTTTGTCAATGATTTGTTTTTTGACAAACGCTTCATTCATTTGCCTATAAAAGGATAGCCATTATATTCTTGAAAGTAAGGAGGCAGATAGAGAGTAAATAACAAGATGCATGTAGTCTTATTACAAAATGGTGTGCGGGAGGCCTTGTTGGGAAAGGATGCCATACTAAATGAATTAACTGATGCCCAAAAGCTAGACATGGATGAAAAAGCCACGGCCGCCATTCACTTAAGCCTTTTAAACGAAGCCTTACGTGAAGTTGGAATCTTTATATATGACAAGAGTCTGACTAGCAAGTTGGTTGTAGAACACCGCTTGCACATGTCCGTATGGTAAAAGGTGGTTAATTCAAATCACATTTTGATGATTTTAGTTCAATTCTTATTGATATCGAGAATATGGACATCAAGTATGATCAAGAAGACTAAGCTCTCGTATTGCTGCACTCCTTACCTCCATCTTACAAGCATTTTCGAGAGACTATTATTTATAATCGAGAGTATCTCATATTAGAGGAGGTCAAATCTGCCTTATTTTCAAAAGATATTATTGACAAAGAGTTCATCTCAAACTAGAGGAGTGCTATAGAAGGACTGATTGTCGGAGGAAGACCAACAGACATAAACTCTAGTAGCAGTAACAGACACAAGGCAAGATCAAAATCCAAAGTCAGAAACAGATTTTGTAGAAATTGCAAAAAGAAAGGGCATGTTGTAGCTGACTGTTACAAGCTTAAAAACAAGCTAGACTAAAAGAATAAAGAAAAGCAAGCTGAAGTTAGTGTTGTACAAAAAGGAGGAAAAGGCAGATGTTCTTTTGGTGAGTAATGAAGGACCTGGAATCCGAGATGAATGGATCCTTGACACTGCCTACTCATTTCACATGTGTCCTAACAAAGACTGGTTCTCCACCTATGATCTAGTTGATGGTGGAGTTGTGTTAATAGGTAACAATCAAGTTCATAAAGTGGTTGGTGTAGATACTATCAAATTTAAAATGTTTGATGGTGTAGTAAGAACGTTGACAGATGTTCTCCATGTCCCAGACTTAAAAAAAAATCTCACCTCTTTAAGTACCTTGGATTCAAAAGGCTACTGTTTCACTGGTGGAGGTAAAGTTCTCAAAGTAGTCAGAGGTGCCCTGGTCGTGATGAAGGCTTTTCAAATTGGCAAATTGTACGTATTGAAAGGAACATCTGTTATCGGAGTAGCTGATGTGACCATGCCAACTTTGTCAGAATTAGATGTCACCAGGTTATGGCATATGAGGCTGGGACATATAAGTAAAAGAGGTCTAATACTACTAAGCAAAAGAGGTCTTCTCTGTAAGCAAAAGTTGTCAAAATTAAATTTTTGTGAACATTGTGTATTCAGCAAGCAAAAAAGAGCCGATTTTACTACTGCAGTTCATAAGACAAAAGGCACTTTATATTACATTCACTTTGATTTTTGGGGGCCTGCACGTGTCTCATCAAAAGTTGGTGCCCAATATATGCTTACCTTCATTGATGATTACTTCAGAAAGGTATGTGCATATTTTTTGAAACACAAGGATGATGTGTTTATCTTTTTCAAACAATGGAAGGTGCTAGTTGAAAAATAGATAGATAGAAAAATAAAACAACTCAAGACCGATAATGGTTTAGAGTTTTGTGACAGTGAATTTAATAATTTTTGTAAGAACAAAGGAATATTTCGCCATTTGACAGTTATAGGTATGTCACAACAGAACGGTGTGGCAGAAAGAATGAACAAAACAATTTTAGAGAAAATTCGTTGTATGTTGTCCAACTCTGGCTTATCAAAAGATTTGTGGGCTAAAGCAACATCAACAACGTGTTACTTGATAAATTTCTCCATCGACATCCATTGACTGTAAAATTCTAGAAGACTTATGGTCTACAAACCTACTAATTATTCAAATTTAAAATTTTTTTGGTGTTTAGCATATGTACATGTTAATGATGGAAAGTTAGAACCCAAATCTAAAAAATGCATATTTATTGGATATTTTGATGGCATCGAAGTATATAAATTATAGAGTCTTGATCCTAAGGCGAGTAAACTAATCATTAGTAGGGATGTCGTTTTCGATGATTCACCAAAAGGAGCAGACTCCTATTTCTGATACAAGTGTGAAGAGTATATTCAAATAGGTGGAGTTTGAGGTGGAGAATCATCCTCCACAAAATATCTTTTCAGAACAGATTCATAACCCCACAATCACAGAAAAAGAAGCCATAATAGCGGAAGAGGAAGAAACTTCATCAGAAAAAGAGGAGGAGTATTCCATTCGAAAAAAAGACCCAATAGAGAAATAAAACCACCAAGGAAATATGCTGATACATTAGTGGCATACGCATTTACAACACATAAGAAATAAAAAGTATTGGTAAGCCTTCCACTCATTCAGAAGCTGTTTCTTGTGATAATTCTACTAAACGACTTTATTGCTATGTAAGAAGAGTTTGAGTCTCTCCATAAAAACAAGAAATGGGAGTTAGTTAAACCCCCAAAGAACAAGAAAATTGTTGGATGCCAATGGATCTTTAAGAGGAAAAAAGTAATTTCTAGTATTAAACCAAATCCAGAGCACCATTGGTTGCAAAAGGCTACAGTCAGGTTTAAGGAATTGACTTTAATAATGTTTTTTCACCTATTGTTAAACATAGCTCTATTCGTATCTTACTTACATTAGTAGCTATGCATGGTTTGGAATTAGAACAGTTGGATGTTAAAACTACATGTTTTCATGGTAAATTAAAGGAGAAAATATATATGCAACAACCTGAAGGTTTTGAAGTTGAAGGAAAGAAAGACCATGTTTGTTTGTTGAAGAAGTCATTGTATGGTTTAAAAAAATCTCCTAGACAGTGGTATAAACAGTTTTACTCATTCATGGTAAATCACGGCTAGTTTAGATGTCAATATGAAAGCTGTGTTTACTTTAGAAAACTTGATGATGGCACATACATTTATCTATTACTTTATGTTGATGATATGTTTACTACTTCCAAGAACATTTCTGAGATTAATATGTTGAAAGCAATACTTAGTGAAATTGAGATGAAAGATTTGGGAGTAGCTAAGAAAATTATGAGGATGGAAATTCAAAGAGATAAAATTACAAGCAAACTTTACCTTACTCAAAAGAGTTTTATTGCGAATGTTTTAGAGCATTTTGGTATGAAAGATGCTAAACCTATAAGTACTCCTGTTGCTGCTCATTTTAGGCTTTCAACTACTTTATCACCAGATATAGATGCAAAAATTAAGTCCATGACATAAGTTCCTTACTCTAATCCACTTGGTAGTATGATGTGTGCAATGGTTTACACATGTCTTGACATTTCATCTACTGTCAGTGTAGTAAGTAGATATATGTCTAATCTAGGGAAAGAACACTAGCATGCAGTAAAATGGATTTTGAAATATTTACATGGTACTACTAACTCCTATTTAGAGTTTGGCAAAGTAAGAATTGTGTAGTTGGTTTTCTAGACTCAGATTATACAAGTGATCAGATAAAAATGAGATCAATCACTAGTTATGTATTCACACTGAGAAGTAGTGTCATCAGTTGGAAAGCTACCTTACAACTTACAGTTGCATTGTCCACTACAAAAGTAGAATACATGGTTGCTACAAAGGCAATTAAGGAAGCTATTTGGTTACAAAGCTTATTTAATGAATTTAATTAGAATCAACAAGTGACCATTGTTCATTGTGATAGTCAAAGTGTTATCCATTTGACTAAAGATCAATTGTTTCATGAAAGAACAAAGCACATTGATGTCACGTACCACTTCTTCCAAGATATAATTTTGCAAGGAAATATTATTATGAAGAAGATTGGTACTGTAGATAATCCGGTGGACATGTTGACAAAGCCTCTACCTATGAGCAAGTTCAAGCATTGCTTGGATTTGAAGGGAATACACAAATCATGATAAATGCCCTAGATGAGCAATGATGAAGATAATTGAAGGAATTTTTCAAAGAGTCCCAATTTCAAAACAAGGTGGAGATTTGTTATTTGTGTTTTGAAATTGTCAAAGTTGACAACTTTCATTTCAAAGATAGTAGGCACCTCCCCCTTCTTTTTCAATGTTTGGTAACCAAACAAATCTTTGAATGCTTGTCAAAGATTTGTTTTTCGATAGTCCTATACTAGACTCAGGTCCTAACAAAAAAGCTATCAACATTGTCACAGTTAATTGTCCTGAATATATGAACTACTAGAAGTTAACCCGCCCTACGCATAGGATGTCCAACATAAAAGAAATTTGATTTAAACCTTTTTGAGTCATAGAAACTTTATACTTGTTTGTCGTTGTTTATCAATCATATTCAATATAACGAAGAACAAGTATGAGCGAATATACAAAAATAGTTAATTGTTCTAGATCATACCTCATAATTTAGACAATTATTTAAAATCTCTTTAAAATTTAAAAATTATCACTACGAAAAGATGACTGAAACAACCTAAATCCAATGTCGCCTTAGGGTTACTTCAAAATTTAACCAAGGATTGCATATAGTACAACCTCGGGTCATTCTCTTTGAGGAGCTGAAAATGAAATGAAATTCCTAAGTAATTAAATACAATGCAACCTAAACTATAGAATGGGGTTTAATATGATTAACTACTACTAAAATTGTAATGAATTAAAACAAACATAAAGGACTTGTTTTTGATATTTTAAATTTAAAATGAGTGATATGAAATGGTAGTGAGCGAATGGAATGAAAAACACGAGTGATTAATAATAATAAAAACACCTTCAATTCAATAGCACAGGCAATCATCGTTTAAATAGATATGGGAGTTAAAAACAATGAACCAAGAGTTATAATCATGCCTTTAATCCAACAACCAAGCCACCTCGAATTGTCACAAAATATTTTCTAAGGTCTCAATCTACTAACTACCACTAGAATAGTAACTAGAACTAAAGATGCTAAATACCAATGCTCAATTATTACTCAATAATTAATAAAACAGAATTAAAGCCATCAACAGTTATAATGATCCAATAATTCTAGCCACCTTGAATAATCACCAAACATTCACCAAAATCTCAATACAAAGTCTTGGCCTAAAACAAAGGAATGAAATTAAGTCATAATCAGCACAATATCAATAGATAAACAATAATCCAACCACAAAAATCTTCCAATACAAAGATATAATCATCATATAACTCCAAATAATTAAATAGATATCCTAAGAACTAGGAATCACTAACTAATTAAATGGGTAGAAAATAAATGCAGCTTAAACTCCCCTATGAACCAAGCTCCTGCCATTACCATTGAATTGGAGGATTATGGTGAACTAACTACGGAAAACCATCAAAGATGCCTTGTTGTTTCTTCCTTTCTATGTTATGCATTCTGCGTTCTTCTTTTACTTCCTAAAAACAATGCACACACTCCAAACCCTCGTTTTCTCTCTTACGTTTTTTTATCTACTCCACGTTTGCGTTTTTTTGGTCTCTCTCCCAACGTTGTCGTTTTCCAACGTGCGTTCTGTTTTGCTTACTTCTTGGTCCAGCTGCTCTGTTTTTTCTTCATGTGGCTTGCATTTTGATTTCTCTTATCCAACTGCTCCGTGTTTTTTTATATGGTGTTGTTGTTTTTACTTCTTTTCTATCTGCCTTATGCATTGTAGTTTCGCAATCTTAGCTTGTCACTTGTGCTGCTTTTTAGCCCTCCTTTATCTTTTAAATTCTAATTTCTCCCAAGTATACTACAATAAAAATTACAAATAATGTAGCATCAATTGTCCTAAAATCAATTTAATCACAATTAACCTAAAACATGACAATTTTGCCCTTATAAACACAAATTAAATGTAAGGCATAATAATTCAAATAATGCAATAATGACCAATTATAGTGACAAAAACTCATCCAAATGATATGAAAATATATATAAATAAATGAGCTTGTCAATGACATATCTCATAGAAGCTTAAGATATAAAGCAACTAAAATATAATTAAATTTAAATGAGAAAAAAGAATTAACATAAGACAAATTTAATATAAAAAGGTATATATTTGGGATAAACTTATCTCAATCTCTCGAATACGCTCCACTATTTCTTTATTTTTGTTTACAGAAGGATACACAAATAGAATAGAAACTAGAATATGTCAAAGTTAAAAGCAGGATAGATAAAATATATAAAACAATCATATATATATATATATATGTATGTATGTACGTATGTATGTATATATACATTTGTATAGAATAATTAAAGCAGTGATTTGTGTTTCTACACAATTCCGTCATCATACTTTAAAGTAGTAAAATAAAAGACGTCACACAACTTTTCTTAGTTATATTATAACTATTCTAAGCTTTAATGATCTTAAATAAAACGAAAGATGACTTTACCACCAATGTTTCTACCGCTTAATTAAAGTCACCTTTACTCTAATTAACATTGCTTATATTTCTGATAGGCGATAGAGGATCAACACCATATAAATTTATTAGTGTTGATCAACTTTGCTAGCATATCTGTCACATTGTCTTTATTATATATTTTTCAATATCTATACTACCTTCTTCCTCTTTTTCTCTCACAAAATGATATTGAACTCAAATGTATTTTGTCCTTGGATGAAATGACAGATTCTTTGTTAAGTACAAAGCGCTCTTGCTATCACAAAATATAACAATCTTCTCTTGTCTTCGTTTGAACTCCCCCACTAATATTTGTAACCAAATTATCTCTTTGCTAGCTTGTGTAGTTGCAATGTATTCTACCTTCAACGTTGAAGTAGTCATAAGAGATTGCAATTTCGAGACCCAACTTACAACTCCTTCCACAAGGTAATCATATAACCTATGGTAGAATGGTATAAATCAAGATCATTTGTATAATCTAAATCAATATAGCTTCTGACAATAAAATGTGATCCTCCAAAACATAATGCAGCATTTGAAGTTCCCTTAATATATCTCAAGATTCTTCTACAGTACTCTAGTGCTTTTTACAAAAATTTTCCATGTATCAACTAATCAATCCCACTGTATGTGCAACGTGTGGTCTTCTATGGATCATAGCAAACATTAAGTTATCCATCGCTGATGAGTATGGTAATTGAGATATTTTCATCTTTGGTTTGTTGCTAGGACTCATACTTGAAGATAAATTGAAATTAATCAGACGAGGTATAAAAATTAGCTTACAATCTTATATATTAAAATTTTATAGGATTTTCTTAAAATAATTCTTCTGAGAAAGCCTAATATTCCTATTATTTTTGTTTCAATAAATTTGCATTCTCATAATCATTTTTGTTAGTCCCAAGTCCTTTATTTCAAATTTTCTAAACAACTATGCCTTCAACTCTTTAATATGATGTTTGTTTGGGCTAGCTACCAACATATCATCAACATATAATAACAAGATAATGAAATCATTAGCACCAAATCTCTTGCAATAGTCATAAGGATTTGAATTGAGTCTATTGTATCAAGAGCTCATGATGAAGGAATCAAATCTCATGCACTAGTATCTCGATGCCTATTTGACACTATATAGAGATTTGTTTAACCTGTAAACCAATTTATTTTCTTCTTCTTCTTTAAATCCTTCTAGTCAGAATACATATATTTCTTCTTCAAGTTTTTCATGAAGAAACGTAATTTTGACATTTAACTAATCTAAAAGTAAATCATATATAGTACATATTGCTAAGACTAGTCGAACCTTTTTCAATCAAATAATAAGAGAAAATTAATTTTTTGAAGTTAATACCTTCTTTTTGAGCATATCATTTTACCACTAATTTTGCACGATAACTCTCCACTTGGTCATTGTTGTCTCATTTGATCTTATAGACCCATTTGTTACCAATGGTCTTCCATCCTTATGGTAACAAAACAAGATCCCATGTCCTGTTTTTGTGGAGAGCTTTAAAGTCTTCTTGCATTATTGTCATTTAAAGAAAAGTGTCTTAGCCTTTTACAACCTTATGGAATGTTGATGGTTCTTTATCCTTTGGTAGTAAACAATATGCAATATTACCTCTTATAATGTATTTTGATTGTTAACCTGGTTTTTTCCTTCCCCCAGCTAACTGTTAAAGCTTTGGGTTTAAGGATTTAGCTTGTTCTTATTCTTCATGCTTTGGTGTAGCTTTAAAAGAATTTGGATCTTTTTGTTCTCATCTTTCTCCAACTTGAACTATAGTAGTCTTTGCTATCTCCTTTGAAGTTTTATTTTCTTCTTCTTTTTTTTGTAACTTATCTTCTGTAAATATGTCATCTCTACTAATTATTACTTTATTAGTATTAGGATCCCATAAAGGCTACCCCTTGACTCTATTAAGGTATCCCAAGAAAATGTATTTTTTAGATTTTGGATCCAACTTTGAGATTTCTTAGGAACTACGTATCACATATAAAGAATATCCAAATATATGAAAGAATGAATAACTAGCATTACTAGTCCACATCTTTATTAGTGTCTTCTGTAGGAAAATCCCAGTGCGTGCATCATATACACGTGGTGCAGGAAAACAAAAAAATTTGTTCCTGAACTTTCCCAAAGTCCAGGATCTATATGCCTATACAAGGAAATACCATTAAACCTAGGTGAAAATTCCCAATTCACATACATGTTTATAACACACACACACACACACACACACACACACACACACACACACACACACACACACACACACACACACACACACAC
>JAOSBN010000178.1:43216579-43227233 GCA_027563595.1 Erythroxylum suave | reverse complement strand
TATGGATAAAACCTAATGACTATATGCTAGAATTAAAGAAAAATGCCATGAATTCTAATAAGAAAATACATCCAACATACATGTACTTTTGTTTATGAGAGGAGGTATGGGATCATCTTAATAAACTGTACATTGGTACCCAAATTGATGCATGTACATATATATATAATTAAAGCTTGTATCCAAATATGAAATGAAAGTACACAACATTACCTTTTTCTTTTGTCCCATAAATATGCATTAAAAACAGTCTAATTTGATGGTTGGTTGAATCAATTTCAATTAGAGTATTCACGCTTGAATTAAAATTTAAATAACTAAAAGCTTAAGAAGAATGATATTTTAAAATGTTATAAGCTTCTTCTGTAACTCTGTGTATATATAGAAGGATGGAGGGGTGTGTGGCTGACGAAGGTAGAGAGTAGAGTGTAGCGTCGTGTGTCTCTGTGTTGAAAACCCAACACACAGTGGGTATATATATACTGAAAAATAAGAACATTAGGGGTATAATAACAACGGCCATTAAAATACATGAATGTAAGGAAAGTTATTAACTTATTGTAATTGAAAACCCAAAGTAGTTAATTAATTCGAAGACTTTCCAAATTATCCTTTGCACAAACAGAATAAAACTACGCAAAAGCGAAATAATAAAAACACCAAAATTTATGTAACGTAGTTCGGTACACTCTGCCTATGTCTGCGGGGCCCTTACTCAAATTAATCACTTTCACAGTAGTCCAATAGAATTACACAAGATTGACCTAACATAGCACCTCTCAATCTCTGTAACTATCTCACAACCTAACTATCCGTGAAAGATTTTCACACCCAATAACACAACCAACTCGTGTTAATCTCGTCAGAGGATTTTTCTAACTACTTTCACTCAAAGTAATAATAAATAAAAATAGCTCAAGTATTTAATCAATTAAAATTAAATAACGAAATGCTTGAGATTAACGAAGACTTCCTTATGGATTTATCTCCTCCAAATAACTCGGCAAGAAGCTTTCTTCATAAAAATCAGTCAATGTGTTCCTTCGAGTAACAATCAGTCCACACATTACCAAAGAAGATGTTTGTCTTACTGACAGAATAGCATCATCATAGCTCAGACAAAAACACGTTAATTACCTATATACCTTGACATACGCATCGGTAGTGTTTTTCTTCAGAAACCCACAAGAAAACGTATTCCACATAAACTCTCACACACATTAACTACATTCCACTTGTCAACGTGTTTTGGCTTACTAAAAAAAATAAGAGGGCCTATGCGCAGCCAGCTAACATATATCCAAGACCCACGTCATCTGTATATTTTATCCAATATGTGATATATATCACTCCCCTTTTAATAGACTTCAATGAAAACACAATCTTCATATCTGCAACATATCCATTTAAAACACAATCTCCACCCATCTTCATCAATCCAATTAATAATTTTCTTTTATGTCCAATTTAAAATGCCAAAACTAAATAAGATATATATAAAATATATCCTAAAAATACCCCCCTTTTGGCATTTTTGTCTCAACTCAAGAACTACACATAGAAATGAGACATATAGAATAAAATTCTTGTTGCTCCCCCTTAATGCAATATTCAAGTACATAAGCATAAGCTAAGTCCATAGCATAAGCCAAGTCCAGTCAACAAAAGATAAAGAGAAGAAATACAAGCTTATCTTTGTTCTCCCCCTTTGAGACAATAGATGTCAAAAAGCCAAGAATTAATAAGCTCCCAGAAAACGAAGAACTCGTTGCTTCAAGTTAAGAAGGGCTATAGTAGCGACTTGAAGAACACCTTCAATTCACTCAATCTCAGAAAATAAGGCTGCATGGGGATTAACATTGGAGGTCCCCATGGCATCCGAAGGATCCAAAGCAACATACGGCAAGTCCACCAACCGTGGTTGTCGGAAAATCCGTGGAGAAATAGTCTTCAATGGTACAGACTTCAGGATGCTTGATTCAATCCTAGAAACCTCATTGGAATACAAAAATTGTGAGATTAAACACGGAAAGTATAAGAGAGAGTGAGGCTTACTCTGAATGGCCAGCATCGCATTGATAATAAGATGCCTAAGATTGAAATTGACTCCCATACCTATCATATAAAGCAGCTTGGCTTGGGCCAGATAGATGGTCACAACATGGTAACTTGGCATCCAATTAGTCACAATCAACTTAAAAAGCACAAAATACTTCTGGGTCGACATTGATGACCGAAGAATAGAACTAGATGGCCATGCAGTGAGTTTGCCACCATTTAAAACTGTGGAAATCAGATCCATCGAGATAGCCCACTTATCATCATAAAATAGATCACTAATCACATTGTCAAATCCTAAAAACAAATTCAACCGAGTAGCATTAAATTGAATTACCCGACTACGCACATAAACAACTGCAAAAGAGACAACATCTACATTTAAAATAACACAGGTCAAATTTGAGTAAAATTCTTTTACCAGAGTAGGGTCATAATATTGAGGAAGGAGTGAGACTTGTAACAAACTACGCCTTGAAAGTAAAGAGTGCAGACTATGATTCTGAAATTTATTCAGGTTGATTGGCTGATCAAGAACAAACTCAATATCAAAGAGTGTAACCCATTTATGCTCGACGGCTGGAGTATAAAACTTTAAGGAAATGGCTTTTTCGACTGGCAATCGAGCTGAGGGATGAAAACGAAGCTGGCAGATAGACTTGCGACATTTTGTCTTTGTATGCTTTCTCAGAGCTGGAGGAGGTGCTGGCGGTGGAACATACTGAGTTGGAGGAGGTGCTTTGGAATCTGAAGTTGACTCTTCCACCATGGATTTGATCACAAGAGCAACATCGTCAATATGATCATTTTGTTCCTAGACATTCGGAATGTCAATAGGCAATGTCGAAGATGACCTTGCCTTAGGAAAACTTCCGTCAGATGCCAGATTAAATTGCAAGTGACTTGAACGTCGCGTAGGAGCTGTTGCCTTTTACCTAGAAACAGAGAATAAAACCTTTTCTGTGGTTTTTCCCATACTCCAATGTCAAACAGGAAAAAGGCAACAATACAGTAAACACCAAGCATAGACAATCAAGAACCCAAACAGTAAAAAAAAGAAGAAGCAAATATTGAAACTCCAACCAATTCATAATCAGCCAAGACTCAATCAGTAAACTAGAAGGCTTCAACATCAAATTAGCTCAGATTCAACAGATCAGAGACCAAGCAGTTGATTCCCACGCAATCATCAAACAAATCGCCAAAATCCATAGACCCAATCACAACCCAAGATAGTGAACCACAATTCTTCAGCTTCAATCACAGCCCAATTAGTGAATAATGTGAAGAGAAAGTCAATACCAGATGAGGAACGTCGTATATGAGGAGCCACCACCGAAGTATAATGGCTGAAGAAATGGGTGTGATAACCAACACCAACACCGAAAGACTGCTCAAATCCAAGATGAATGCTGAAGGAGAGAAGAGAAACATGACTTGCTTGTGTGGGTGGCTTGCATGGAGTGTAAAGGAGACTTGCTTGGAGATGGTGTGAGGAACGTGAGTGTGCGGCAGCAATAGGAAGAAAGAAAGAAGCTAAGTTAGGGATTTAAATCCCTTACCCAAAAACGCTGCATTTTTTTAAATAAAAACAATTCAAAGAGACTAATAATGAAGGGCACAAAGTCCCAAAGCTCCTCTAAGTAGTTCAAACCTTACCGCATCAAGAGGTTTCATTAAAATATCTGCCAACTTCTTTTCGGTAGATACATGACATAAGATGACTGCCTTGCTTTCCACGAGCTCTCGAATAAAGTGATATCGAAGATCAATAAGTTTCATCCGTGAATGTTGAACCGGATTCTTTAAGATATCTATGGCACTTTTATTGTCGCATAAAATTGTTAACTCGCTCTGTACCAATTGAAAAAACCTTAGGGGATAATAGTTTCGCAAACTTTCCGATTTGTTCCTAGCAAACAAATAAAATTAGAAAAATTAAAAGAACCAAAAATAAATCAACACCAGAAATTTGGTAATGCAGTTCGACACTCCTTGCTTACATCTACGGGGTCCTCACTTAGCTTAATCACTTTCACTAAAGTATAATAGATTTACCCAAGGTTTTACTGAGCCGAAACCACTCAACCCTTGACATTATCTCTCAATCTCACTTCCTGTGAAAGATGTTCATATCCAATAACATGACCGACTAGTGTTAACCTCAACAGAGGATTTTTCTATACCACTCTTAATAAAAGACAATTAATCAAATAATTAACGAATAACTCAAGTGATTAAAATAACTAGAAACGAAAACGAAAACACTTGAGACAAAAGAAAAGAATAACTTCCCAAAAATTTAAGCTTCACTGAAATAAATCTGGAAGTTATCGCAATAACAATGGGCTGATTCACATAGAACTAATAATCAAGTCACGAAAACTTCAGCAGAGATTATAACTGCAACAATATACGATCAATGACATCACATCAAAGAAAGCGCAACACAAAACCATTCAACCCAGGTGACGTGATCCACAGAAATTTCAATACAAAGATAACCAGCATGGATTGTGTCTGTTATTCACTATCAACATAAACCCGAAAACCACATAAACAACTTCATCTATTTTTACACAAAAATGAAGTTGACGCCACCCATGCAAATCGTTCACGCTACTTAAAAGACATCAGTTGTAGATGTTCAATAGTAAAAACCCCACCATGGTATCTTTCCAGAAAACCCCAAAACACTTAATTCATAGTCAAAACATGTAACAATCCCCTTTAATTCACCAAAAGACTTGCAGCAATACTTTCCAACCACAACACCTACACACCAAAACATCACCTTCGTTTCTTTTAAAATCTAATTAACACACACACTACACCACGAACGCAAAATCTTTTCAAAACAAAACAACATCCTTGTATGTTTTCCATAAACCCACTTGATTTATAATGAAAACCTTCACCTACACCAAGAAAAAGTCAGTCGTAGGTCCTTTTCAAAACAAAAGCAACAAACCCACTTCCTATGCACCTTTGCACACACGCACTCACAAAATAGGCTGCAAGTCTTATACAATTATTCACCAAAATAGCAACCACGTATATTTCAATAGCAAAACCTTCATCCACGCAGATAAGAAAAATACCATAATGCCCTTAAGCAATCCTTCACATAATCAACTCCAACACAAGATAGAATTCTATTCTATCTACAAAGTTATCCAACAGGTATTTGAATTCAAACTTGATAAAAGAATGCCAATTTAAAAATATGCCAAAATAAAAATAAAATATATTTAACATATATCTAGGAGTAATAAAGTGTAATAAAAACGATGGATGTTGCATGATAACGTTATTAACTCAAAAACAAAAGACTTGTTCAACTTTTGGAACAACCAAAATGCCAACAATCACCTACATGATCCAAAACTTAATAAACAAACTGTAACAGTTTAGGAGAAAAGTAGGCAAACAACCAAGTGAATTAAGTCTTGACCTGGTGTCTAAGAAAATCAGAGATAGAAACTGCTAGAGAAATAATAGCTTCAAAATGTCATGGTCTCATTATCGCTTTAGAGAGATAGCCTAAAAACTCTTATAAAAGGGTGGCTAGCCCCTCATAATTACGTAGGTGACAAGTGTGCATTGCTCACGCCACTCAAATTTGGGCTGTAGAACTCATTAAGGATTAAAGAATCTAACCTCATCACACGCAGTAAAGCCATGTTAAGGACATAATTAAATAATCGAATGTATTTCATTATTATTCCACAAACAATTTACAAGTAAATAGTCACCGCATAGCTTCGTTTGTGTTGGCCCCGGTCCTCATACGGATTTTATGGTGACTACGTGTCACCATTTGGAAATTTATTTGTAATAATAATAAATAAATAACATTTGAATTTAATTAAAAATCTAAACACGGAAGATTTGTGGTGGGATTATACAATAATTTTGGACCTATAATTAAATTATTCAAAATAAAAAATATTTAATAAAAAAATTTACTATTAATAAAATAAATTAATGGATATTATCAAATAAAAGAATTTGATAATAATTATATTAACTAAATTAATTTCATAGGAAAAGTAAAAATAATACTCAACAATTTAATTCAAAATTTTCCATACCAAAAATGAACAAATAATAAAAGGGTTGGGTGTTAAAAAAAGTAAAAGCAATTTAATCAAATAAAAGAGGAGGAAGAATACGGCGTGAAGGGGGACTGTTTGGGGAAAACTGGGTTTTCGCGGTCGCGACTTGGTCGCGATCTCGATTTTTCCTGAGTTTTTTGCGATTGCGATTTGAGGAAAATCCAGGACTCGCGATCGCACCGTGTCACGATCGCGATTCATAAATCTTTTCCACATTGTGTTCATGCTTTCATGTTTTATAAATCTTTTCTTTTTCATTCACACAAAGTCATTAAATTATCATAATGCAATACAATATACATTCACGAAATATCTTTCCCACATCTACAATGATTCAAAACCAACATATTCATCATACATACAATCAATTATTTCAGCTCATCATCACTAAACCTATTACCCACATTCACAATGAATAAAACAACATATTCATCATACATTCACATAATCAATGTAGTTCATCATCACAAACTATAACTATATTACCCACCTATTAGACTTGATATTTCCGAAAGTCAAGCTTATTCTTCTCCTTGCTCTTGACGTCTATATTCCCAATTCCCTAAGAACAAACATATTCCATTTAATAACACACCCATAACCTTTCCTTAAACCTAGCTATCCATGAATAAGCTCACACTTATTATCTTCTTGATTTTTATCTAGCTAGAATAACTAAGTTCTGACATAAACCACTTATTCTTTTTCTTTCTTTCCTCATCTTCATCATATAACAAAACCTAGTTTTTCTCCATTTCTTTCAACATCTTCTTCACATAAAACCTACTTCTTTCTACTTGTTTCTTCTATCAAAACTAAGGAATAGGAAGGTTTACCTTATTGGAAAAATTTTGCTAAAACTCTTCCTTCTTCCTTTTTCCTTGCTATTTTCTTCTTTCTTCTCCTTGTTTTGTTTTCTTCTTCTCTTCCTCTAGGTTAACCATGACTCTTCTCTTCTTATTTCTTAAAACGTACGACTCTCTACTTCTTTTCTTATAACTCACGATTCTTCTCTTCTTTGTCTTATTCAATTTAATGCAATTCTTTGTGTTTTTACAATTTTGCCCTTTCTTATCCAAGAATTTCCATAATTATCCTTCTCTTTATCCTCTTCATCTTCTTTTAATTCACACACACAAACATACACGACTCCTTCTCTATTTTGTCTTATTCATTTAAGACAACCCTCTTGTTTTTACCAATTTACCCTTTCTTTATTATGAAATTCTTATTAACTCCTTCACTTAATTTTAATTACTTCTTTTAATCCATACCACCATATAAAATTCAAAATATACCATATTAGACTCCAAAAATTCCTAATTCATAAATTCTAATTTATTTTCATACTTGATAATTTAATAAAATAAAGAAAATAAATAATAAAAATAAAATATAAAATCCTTAAAAAAAAAGGGATCCAACAGTTTGACTCATTGAACTTGGTTTCCCAAGATAGGTATCCGTCATGAGGTTACTACATTGAACTTGGTTTCCCAAGATAAGTATCCATCACAAGGTTACTACACAATTCGGCTTAACCCCATGCCTTTAGCATGCTTTGAAACTAGTTTCCTACTTAAAGCTTTTGTAAACGAATCCGTTAAGTATCTCTTTGACTTGATTGTTAGTAAAATAACAATAATTTAAATTGAAACGACTTATCTAAATTTAAGGTGTCGTGAAAAATCATTGCCTGAAGTCGAAAATTCCCCCTCTTTAATGCAGTAGGACAACAAGATCTGACCTTAGAATTAACTTCTTCTCCATTAGCTTCGGTGCACTCAAAGTTAAAGTTAGGAACTGTCTTTATGAATGAAGCCAAAAAATGCTCAATAAAACAGATATGTGTGCGATAAATTATTACAAAATATATAGGTGTAAAGCAGTTGTTTGTAAAAGAAGGAGATACTTACGTTGGAAGAAGGAAAAACAAAATGTGGGAGAGATGAAAAAGCAAAGCAATCGTTTGTCTTTTAAAGGAGATATATATAAACAAAATAAAATAACATTCATAATAATAATAGGCATTAACATATAACGTTACTGGGTAATTATTGGACAATTGGACAATAAAATATAATAAAATGATGATAGACGTTTGGTTAATAACGATACAAATTTTGGGTATAAAAAAGTGTAATAAAAACAATGATGGTCGTTATGGTCATTATAAAGGACCCCAAAAACATATGACTTAATAGTGGAAAAATGTTTGACTTATAGAGGTAACAAATATATGAATTAACCAATTTTTAGAAAAACCAAAATACTTACAATCTCCCACTTGGTTCAAAAATTGATAAACAAATTATAACGGTTTAGGAAAAAGAACTAAGTCTTGAATTTGGTGTCAGATTTCAGTTAAATGCAAGAATCATTATCATAAGAGATGAAACTATGTTTAAAGATCTCACTTTCAAAGGCTTAAAACCTCAAGGTAGATCAACTAAAACCTAATTTTTGTTAGATATGATTGACTCTAACTCACTATATATGACTTCCTTAAAAAATGTAGCATCCACATATCTCATTACTTCCTCGTAAGTTTTGAAATCTTCCTCTATAATATAAATCACCACAAAACCGTCATTAATATCACCAAGCTAGGGCTACTAAAGACTTCCTTTGATATAAAAGATCTTGAACTTATGGACTTTATTTTGAGAGTCAAAGTTGATAGGATTGACTCTGGTTTTAGGTTGAGTCAAGCTCATTCTGTTGAGAAAATTTTGAAGAAGTTTGGTTATTATAATGTTAAACTAGTCAAGACTCCCTATGATAATATTGTTGCTTTAAAGAAAAATTTTGGTGATAGTGTCAACCAAGCTAAGTATGCTAAAATTCTTGGTAGTATGATATTCTTGATGAACTATTCTTGTCCTGATATTGCATATTTTGTGAATAGACTTAGTAGGTATGTTCATAGTCCTAGTCAAGAACATCGAAATGCATTGATTTGTTTGTTGAGATATTTGAAAGGTATTATGCATTATGAATTATGTTTTGGTATTCATCCTCTTGTATTGGAGGGGTATTATGATGCTAACTCTACCATTGGTTATACTTTTACCTTGGCAAGAGTTACAGTGTCCTTGAAATTATCCAAGCAAACATGTATTATGAGATCAACAATGGAGGCTGAGTTTATAACTTTGGAGCTGGCAGGATGGGAAGACAAGAAGAATGATATTTTAAGATGTTATAAGCTTCTTTTGTACCTCTGTATATATATATAAAAGGAGGGAGGGATGTGTGGTTGACGAAGGTAGAGAATAGAGTGTAGCATTGTGTGTATGTGTGTTGAATGTGTTGAAAAACCAACACACAGTGGTTATATATATACTAAAAAATAAGAACGTTAGGGGTATAATAACAATGCCAATTAGAAGACATGAATGTAAGGAACATTATTAACATTATAGTAATAAAAACGATGAACATTGCATGATAACATTATTAACTTTAAAAAAAACCTATTCAAGTTTTGGACCAACCAAAACACCAACACTTGACTAATAAAAAATACAAAACAAGCAAGAAATTAAATATTTGCCTTTAATTGTGGCATTTATGTGATATGAAGAAAACCCAAAAGTTTTCTAAGATGAGGAACAAGAGTTTCACATTTTCTGTCACAACATATTCAATTAGATGAGAGAAAGGATTATCGCTAATTTGTTGTTTTTCTTTCTACCAAGCTATATAATCTTAGACAACAACAAAATTACTATCTAATTTGAAAAGATTATTATTATTTAGACTAATTTTTGTTTTTTACAGCAATTTTTACTTTAAATTTAAGTATCATATAATGTGAAACTATTGAAACATAATAATCTTATAATTTACTTTTTCTAACAAGTAAAAATTATGAAATTTTTAAGAGATTAAAAGGATAAAATAATTACGTTTAGAACATTATAAATATGCGAAAAGATATTCAAATTAATTTTTTCTCTTATTCCTCTTCAACAACTCAATTTCTAATTTCTCAAGTGATAAAAAATTTTAAAAAGAAGATTACATATTTGGGTGAGGAAGCACTTGAGTGATTAATTTCTAACGAACTAACAAAAATAGATACCATATTAAATAAGATAAAAGTTACAATCTATAAGCAATAACTGAACAACTGCCATTTTTTATCTTCCATTGAGTGCTTACTTGGATTAATTTAAGCTTATTCGTATCATCACCTAGGTTATTTATGCTCTGTTAGTTACCATTCGCGCTTTTATATTCATTCCACAGTTGACCATTACTCTTTCCAAGCAAATTGAATATGTTGTCATCCGAATAATCTTCATTCAGCATCTTGTTAAGCTTAGCAACAACCCCTGAACTGCGTAAATTGTCACAGCATTCCAGAAACCTAGCTGTAATATCATATCCTTGATCCCATCTGTTGGACCCCGATTTTTAAGTGGAATTTAGAAATATTAAATGAACTTGAATGAGTGTTATTATGTATATGT
>JAOSBN010000178.1:43165220-43203164 GCA_027563595.1 Erythroxylum suave | reverse complement strand
TAGTTGGGAGAAATTAGAGCACTATAGATATAATTCTTCTTGTACTTCTTTTAATAACTTCTCAAAATCATCTTATGCAATTCTACCTAATGTATTAAGCAAAGAATTATCATCCATAGTCTCCATATGATTCCCCACAACCTCTTAACATTTCTTGAATTCCATCATCTACATCATCATTATTATCACTATCATCTACCTCATGATTGTTATCACTACCATCACTTATATAAAAAATTCTAGCATTACTTGCTTAAAAATGTTAGCTATGATAAATATATTGAGTGTAGAGGTCATCTATGCCTCAAATTATGAAGTGATTTTATATGAAATCTTGACTTTGATTGTTGAAATTTAAGCAATCTATACATGGACAATGAATTTCACATTGAAAATCCATTTGATCTTTTACAAGTTTCATAGAAGTCTTCACTTTTTCTAAGTAATGACTAGACCATTGCTAATGAGTCATCTAACTTTTGCCCATGTAGCTATACAATTATAAGTTACTATATTACTTAATGTAATTTAAGTTGTAAATAACACCATGGTAAAAAAAATTTGACACACCAAGTTTATATTCTACCAAAGAATGCAAATGGTTGGCAAAATGTGATAATCCCTATAATAATATATATGATAACATAATCTTACAATAAGCATTAATGAGAAACATTATTCTATGAAAAACAGATAAAGCATAGTGTCATTAATTTATATGTTAAATAGAAAATAGGATAAGGAAATGGGAAACAGGATAGTTAATTAGGATTAATGTTTATGTCATATGTGAAATAGTATTAGTGTTTATAGTAATATGCTTAGGGTTGTTAACTTTGGAGCTCCAACAAATGTAGTGGAGCCATGAAGGACAAAATAGGCAAAAATGTAGTGACAATTATTATCCATATATATATTGGTAAAGGCTTGAAGCGTCAGGGGTGAATGATTTGAGATAAGGACACCATAATAAGACATTACTTTGAGATGTTAAAGGACTATCTTCATTACAAACCAATGATTAGATGTAACAAATTGAGAACATCACTAAAATTAAGTCATGTGAGTAAAAAGTTATTGAAGAGAGCCATGTACTTTTTGAAACTCAATTGGATCAGTCTAAGAGATCCATCGTCATGATTAAGTATTATAAATGAAGATAATGGAATATAAACTTCTTTAAAATCATTCATTTTAATGCACTTAGTAAGATAGAAATTATTTCTCATGGAATCACACTAATAAGGGTGTTTATAAGCTTAGGCGTAAATAAGGAAAATTTTGTTTGCTAAGGTAACAAAGTTGAGTTTGGGAAAAATATTTTTCTTGATTTATAAATTCACTTTTTGAAGTAATTAATATCACATGATGATCTAGCTAATGGTTTTATATCAAAAGTGTTGGAACCAAAAGGTTTTTGGAAACAGATACCATATAAGTATTGTTCTTATCCTATGAAATGGGTGAGGATCTAACACTAGGTATGGTATAGAGTTGAAGAAGGTCAACTACTTACCTATGATGGAGTATGTTAAGGAGTGACCTTAGATGAAGACAATTTCCTTACAAATTTTAAAGAAGTGATTGGAATATGAATAACATTTGGACTAAAAGTAGGAATGTTGAAGACAAAGTAAGATATAGAAAAGGGTAAGACAATATGGTCAACATCATCATAGGATAGGCCATATCACTTATAGTTTTAGTACTTTAGAATGCATAGAACTAAAAAAGAAGATGCGTGGAAGCATTATGTAAGGGTGTAAGACCAAGTTTGCAATCAATGGAATCAATATACTTATATCTATATGATGGGCAAGTTAAATGTTGAAAGTTATAGTAAGTTAAATATTTTTAAATTGCTTGATACTATGCTCCATCATTCATATAACTAATCATGATTTTGATTTTTAAGTGACTTTCAATGATTTTGGAAAATTTATCAAGCACCTTCAACATATTATATTTCAATTTTTAAGAATAAAAGTAAGATTATTTTGTGAAATAATAAAGAAAATTGACATCATCACAAAATTTTCTAACAGAATTCATAACTGTAGGGCATAAAACATCTAACTACATAACTTAAAATGGCTTATCACAAAAGATAGCTAGAGAAGCAATTTTTTAGAAAACAAATAAATTCATTAATGAGGGAATAAAAAGACGTGATACACACTTAAAGAATAGCTCCATACTAGCACTAAGCTGCCATAAGTTCTATTTTGTTAAGGCTAAACATTAAATATTTAAAAAATCATAAAAGATAAAAAGTTATTAGGTTTTCCAGTGCTAAAGAATTAAAGAAAGTTCCAAACTTATCATTTGACTAGGAGGAGGAACTCACTTGCTCTCTTGATGAATGTATAATGCTTTGGAGCATATTAGAACAATAGAAAAGAGTATAAACTAACAAGTATTGATGTCCAAATCTATTTGGTATTTGATTTTCTATAAGGCCATTTCTAGAAGAACATAATGTTTGTTCTTATATTTCCCTCTCCTTACACATTCATCTTCTTTCAATAATTTCACTTTAAACTGATGTATTTCAAAATCATCAAATAAGCAATCAACAAAATCATTTCCTAAATTAGAGTAGAAGACCAACAACAAATACAAAATACAGTATGCACTTAAATGCATTGATTAGGCACCTAAGTACTTAATTGAGGTACTTTGCAAACTTCCTAGGACAAACAATATCCCAAAATAATAATCAATCTACCCAGAACAAGGCTACACATAAAATAGTGAGGTAAGAGAAAAAAAAACAACATTTTCTAAAACATTAACCACACATTAACTAATTCACTCATCCCTAACTGAAATTCCATAAGAAATAAATTGAAGAAATCTGCAGTAACTGAAATTCCAAAAGAAAAAATATAAAGAACTTTGCAAACCACAAAAATTGAAAGAAGAAAAAGGTTGAGACAATAAATTAAAAGTAAATGTAGGAGGCATAGGAGCAGAAAACAAATGCAGGTGGTGAAGGAAGAAAACAACTTCCTGAAAACCACAATGATATGAAAAGAATACTTCTGAAAAGGGGGAACAAACGTCGAATAAGAAGAAAACACAATGGTAGAATAGGAGGAACATGAAGACGGAAGGAAGTAGACAAAACTCAAACATAGAAGAGGAAAACAACCTAAAGAAATGACGAAAATAGAACAGGAATTTGTTGGAGTGAACAAAACATAAAAATAGTATAAGAAAAGCTATAGGAGATTTTTGTGTTTAGGTTATAAGTCTCAAAAAAATTACACTGTTTAAGTGGAGAAAACAAATGTCGTTTACATTGTTTTTATTCTTTTTTTTACTACATAAATATTTTCTTAGCTAAAAATTTTTCCTATGAAATTCAAAAATCATAGTTGATAGTTGGAACATATTTAAGTTTTAGCTACAAAAAATATTTTTATGCTAAAAAATTTTTGTTAAAAAACTTGTTCTTGGTCAAAAATATTGCTAAAAATTATTAGCTATAAAAACAAATTTTACCGAAACCAAACGTAGATAATAGTCTAAACCCGTGAAAGAAAATTTTTTGAGGTACTGCTTTAATAAGCTATGATTTTTAAATGTTGTAGCTAAATAGTTATTTTTAGCTACGAATTTTAAATCGTAGTAAAAGAAAATGTAGTCAAAGTGATATTTGTTGTATTCAACATATATTCAATGGTTTAAACAAGGTCAATTGCTTTTATTATGGATGTTATCTTCTTTGTTTAATTAGATGTTATCGATTATCATACATCTTTGGTCACACACAAAAATTAGAAATGTTTTTAGTTCTTTATCTCGTAATTGATAACTTGAATTTCATATAAAACTCTAAGAATTGAAAAAAAAAAGGAAATGTCAGTTGCATAATATTTCTAAAAAGTAAAGTTGCTAGATGATGAATTAGTTGTTATCGGGAGACCAATTTTACCTATGATATTGGCTTTGAATTTCATCCTTTTTTTCTTTTGCTTTAAATCTTTATGTTAAACTTGTTTCTTTGTCTGAGTTATAAAACTAGCTTCTTTTGCTTGAACTTTTATTACAAAGTCACCAACTTCTTCCTACGAGCCAAACGTACTTTTTGACCCTCCTTTATTAACACCAAGACCAAATTTTACAGGCATGTAGAATTTCAATTATAGAGGACAAAATTACAATCGACAAAAGTGTCAAATATATGTCTATAATAACCACAGAACAAATACATCTCTTACAATCCTTGTTGATAATGAGAAAGTTTAAGTTGTTAGGTATGCAATTTTTGATTAAAATGTTTTCCTAGTTAAATTATGTGCATCTTGTACAAATCTAATTGTAGAAAGGACACAAGACTCTCCTTAGCTCACAATCTAAGTTCCTTATACTCCTCCCTTGCACCAAGGTATTTCCTACCCAAACTCAATCTCCTTCTCCAAGTACATCTCATTATACCACTCCACAATTATTTTCTAATCAATCTTACCTAATTATTCCATATCAAGTACTCAACTTTCTTATACTTCAATTCAATAACCAGAATGTGATTCACCCTTACCAATTTTATCACGATCACTTTAACCCAATTCCCTTGCATTAACTGATGTACAACAAAGTTAAAATATTGTAGCTAACCTAATAAAATATTCTACTAATTGTAATACTATCAATCTGACTCCCATTAAAACTCATCACATGACTTTAAAAATATGTACCATGTCTAAACATGGAAAGAACGTTTCTGTGAAAGCCAAATTAAAACCAAATCTTCTCTAATTGTAGAAAGGACGCAAGACTCTCCTTGACTCACAATCTAAGTTCCTTATACTCCTCCCTTGTACCAAGGTATTTCTTACCCAAACTCAATCTCCTTCTCCAAGTAAATCTCATTATACCACTCCACTATTTTCTAATCAATCTTACCTGAATATTCCATATCAAGTATTCAACTTTCTTATACTTCAATTCAATTACCATAATGTGATTCACTCTTACCAATTATATCACGATCACTTCAACCCAATTCCCTTGCATTAACTGATATACAACAAAGTTAAAATATCGTAGTTAACCTAATAAAATATTCTACTAATTGTAATACTATCAATCTGACTCCCACTAAAACTCGACATATGACTTTAAAACTAAGTACTATGTCCAAACATGGAAAGCACATTTTTGTGAAAGCCAAATCAAAACCAAATTTTCTTGAATAAGAATCAAACAGTTTTTATCTAGCTGGTAAATATATTGAATGGGAATAAGGCATAACGGAGGAGATTAATGCATTATTATCGAATAACACATAGGTTTTGGTTCTCAAACCTTTGAATGCTAGTGTTGTTTCAAATAAGTGGGTTTACATAATTAAAAGAAAATAAAGTGAGCATGGAATTTAAAGGCTTTACACAATAAGAGGGAGCAAATTATAAAGAAACTTTTATTCCTATTATTAGGGCTACTACTATTCAAACAACCATTGTTATTGCCAACATGCACCGTTGGCCAATTAAGCAAGTTGACATCTTTGATGCCTTTCTCCATGGTCACTTAAAGGAGACCATTTATATAAGTCAATCAACCGGCTATCTGGATGAGATAAAGCCTAATTTATTTGTAAAGTAAGATGTTCATTATATAGTTTAAAACAAGCATTTAAGGCATGTTTTATAGCTTGCAGAGTTCCTTCATCAATAACAATTTGTTTCATCAAAAACAAATTCTTCTCTCTTTATTTATAGACATGATAATAATATTATCTACATTCTTATTTACATACAGATATCATTATTAGTAGTTCTTCATGTGATTTAATTTGTATAGTTATTTATTATTTTAAAAAAAAATTCTTATTAAGTATTTGGAGACTTACAATATTTTCTTGGAATTAAAATAATTCGATCGCAATAAGTTCTTTTTATTATCTTAAATCAAATATATGTCTAACATACTAGACAAAGTTGGAATGGCATATTCTAATAGTTGTCTCACTCTAATAGTGGTATATCCTACTCTTTCTAAAATTTTCGGTGATCTCAGTTCATATGATGTTTAATATTGACAATTAATAGAATTATAGTATATCATAATTACAAGGCTAGATACTACTTTTAGCGTCAACAAGTTATGTTAATTTATGCACTGTCTTATTCATTAAAAAACATTAAATCGTCTTTTTAGTTATTTGAATAATACTAAAAAATTTAGTCTCTACTTTTCTCTTAATTTTTTCTTGATATTAAGCGTTATATTAATAGTAACTTGGGAGATGATTCAAATGATAGACATGTTACAAGTTATTTTTAAATTTTTTGAGGTTGTTGTCTTATATCATGGCTTGTAAAGACATAAGACAAGAACCTAAAGATATAAGTTCTTCTAATGGTAGTGTTGTTACATCGTTAGTTTCTTGTACGGTTATTATTTTAACTTCCTATGTCTTTAGAAGTGACCTAAGAAATTTTCTTATCGTTTCAATGTTAGTGTAGGTCTTTCTAAGACCTTTAAGAGTATTAATAATATCTATATATCTAATGTACATGCTAGATATGTTGTTATCATGCTTCACTTTAAACAATTAGTACTAATGTATTAGCATACTCATTTTACTGTCCTTTATTTGATTTGTTCTCTCATATGTAATTTTCAAAGTGTGTCAAATTTCATGAGTCTTGTTATACATAGAAACCCTATTAAATTCATTTCTTCCTAATGTACAAAATAAGATAAAATGAGTCAAATTTCATAAGTCTTGTTATACATAGAAACCTTATTAAATTCATTTCTTCCTAATGTACAAAATAAGATACATACGGCCCTACTATTTAAGAAAATTAATTTCATATCTTGAGGTTTCCATTCTTCTATTTGAAATTAGTTTCCATAGATCAACACTTTTGGTCTTTAAGAAAAAATGACATCCTAATTTTTTAATAGAGTAATCATTACCATCAAAGAATGCTCCACTATTTTTTTGTCCCTCCAGTTGAATGATAATGATAATTTTTCAAAATATGCGCATTATGATCTTTTCTATATAATTTTATCTGAAATGATGACTTAATAAACCTATTCTGATGTTATTTTTAGTCCCTAATGGCACCCAGAGAGGAATGAATTAGGTATATACAAAATTTAACAAAAATTTTGTAAGTAAACTCAATTTAACAATAACCAATATACACAAGGATAAAGAAATTGCTTAATATAAATCAATTAAACAATTGAATAATAATTTAAAAAGAGAGAAAACATAAACCAATTTATATTAGTTCGACATACAATATGTTTCCTACGTCCATTTTAAAGACCCTTCTTGGAATTCTAACATAGTACTTCTTTTAAGGAAAAAAATATTCTTTGTATAACCTTCTCTCGGTTTCCTCTTTTACAATTCTCTTTCATAGTGAAGAGCACCCTCAATGTTACTTGAAAAGCCCTCAAGTATAATAATATAATACCCTTAGTAAAGTTTACAACTCAAAATATCTCAGTTTATCATTTTAATCTATAATGAGACTCATTGATACAAATATGAGACAATGATGCTCAAATGCTTGCTAAACACTTAGAAATGTGTGTAAAAGACACTAAAATGATTCTTGATTCAAGAAATAATAAGAAAATATACATTCGTAGGATTTTAGGACCCATAGTAACTATTATAGTTAAAAAGTAGCCATTACAGCAACTAGTTACAAAGTATTAGTCGACTAGTATAGTATATTAGTTTACTAGTATGCATTGAATGTACAAATTCACTAATTGATGAGACATTGGTCAATCACTAAGCATATTGATTACCAACATGGCATAGTTAACTAATATATCAACCAATGTTACTACAAACAATCGGTATATCAATTTTGATTACCTTTACCTATATTAGTCAACCACCAACCCATGTAGGTTTACCAATCCCCTAAAAAACAAGAATTTTTTAATAACTTTAAATGCTTAAATTTAATTTGTTTAATGAAATTATGATTTAAACCTTTTCTGAATTGTTCCTTAAAGAGTGTTTAAAAGATTAAGAGAATTTTCTCTTAAAAAGGAACCTTTAAAAACTTTTGATGAATGAAATGTCTCATGCAATGAAGTACAATGAAATGTTTATGCACGAAGAGCCTTTAAGATCATCAAACTGACTAACTGAAATTATAATTAGCATTACAAAATATAGAATGACCTTGATGTGCATTGATCTTCTTTTATTCTTGACTTGATCTTCACTTTGACGATTGTGAACTTTAACTTCTCTTTATCAACTTCATAAACTATCTTCTTGAGTTTATAGATTTAGTTTGTTCTTATATTGCTATTCACTAAAATCAAAAACTCATTGGTAGAAATTCTATTATCATCAAAAAAATTAGTTAAAATCTTCATTAGTTCAATATTAAAGATATTTTAGTAAACTCCGTTGTGTTAAATCAATACTTAATCTCCTTTAATTCATATATCATAAAGTGATCAAGTTTCAATATCACCATTACCTTCCCATTTCTTTCAATATTGAAAAGGGTATATAATATATAAATCTATAGCATCTAAAGGAAAGATAAACAACTTCTTTCTTCCCTTTTTTAGAAAAACAAGTACATGCAAAATAATTATAAATTAAAAAGTAATTCTTATAATTCTCATGTACTAATTTAAAATATCAACTTTTCTTTCTCTCCTAGGTATATACAATAATACTTACTCCCTAAAATATATATGTCAAATCAATATGCTCAAATGTTATTAAGAAGAAAGCAAGTGTACAACGTATTTTATTACGATCAATGATCACCTCATACTCTTCTTTACTTACTTTAATAATTAATTTTTATACCAATTTCCTTATTTGGCTTATATGAAGGTTCTTTAATTGTTTTCTAAAGATCAATTGTTGGAGATTCTATTATTGTATTGTTGCTCATTTTATATGATAGATGTGATACCAATTTTTGTTATTCATTTTACACAAATTGATATTAGCCTACAAGGTAAAGAAATTAATATGCTCTATGTACTTACACAAATTTGATTCTTAAGAGATTAGTCTTTAATCTTTTAACCCATATCTTTTTAAACTTATTTAATTATTATTATTATTTCAAAAGGAGCTCTATATATATATGTCCACATAAAACTAGCATCTTAATAATAAGAGTTAAAAGTGTTAATGTCATGTAAGAAAGACCTATAAAAGTATGGCTTATAAGTATATTTAGATCTTATTAAATGATGTGAGTGTGACATAATGTTCTCTTTTGGATATTTGGAGAATTAGAAATTCTCCTTATATGATAAAAAGCCTTATGTATTTATAAGATGCAATATGCTCATGTGATGATTTAGTCATATGCTCATTACATAAATGCTTGACCTTGACAAAAATAGTTTTTGCATTGGATGATATACTTCCATAAGTGAAAATCAATTCCACTCTTATCATTAGATCTCTTTTAAGCTCTAAGCATACTATTCAATTTCACTTCCTATAGTGAACTTAGATAATGAATATTTGAGGAAATTGTCTTATTTCTTCAATGCCTCGTTCTCATGCACAACTCATCTAATTTATTACCTAGTAACAACCACATTCTTAGATTTTATCATAACATACATATCACATTTTAATTTCTCATTTTCAATCATACAAGCGTCTAAGAGTTTTCAAACCTATTTATGTTTGAAAGATACTTTGTTCCTTTTCATACTAATGACCTCTAAACATTTAACTAATTCATCATATAAAAGATTACATTACAATTATCATTATCATCACAAGAATTTGATTTCCTCTTTCTCCAAACTAATCATCCAATATGGTCTCAACTACTTTCTTCTTATTCTTCAATTATTTTCCCTTTTTCCTTTAAGAACTTAAATTTCTTTCTGAGGAGCTTTATATCATCCTAATCTCTATCACGTGTGGAGGTCTCCTTATCATTTGCTATCTCATCCTTGAATACTATAAGCATGAAATATCATCTTATTGAAGTGACTTTCTTTCTCTTTATACAAATCATTCGTCTGCATTTTATAGGTAAGGAGTTATCTAACTAGCTATTTCAATAGCAGGGTATTTAAATCTTTAGCTTCTTGTACGATCATTACCTTTGCCTCTTGAAAATTTTGCAAAGACTAAGTAATTGTTTCATTAATTGAAAATTAATGTAAATCTTGCCAAGACTTTTAAGAATATTAATGATATAAATAAAGTGACTGTATATATTAGAAATATATTCGTTTTTTTCCATGTGAAATATCTCGTATTGATGTACTAATAAGCTCACTTTTCTCTACTTTACGTGAGTAATACCCTCATATGTGATTTCAAGTGCATGTCATATCTTATAGGTGATTTTCTACATAGACACTAGGTTGTATTCATCTTTATCAAGATTACAATATAAAATATGCACCAAATTGATATTTAATACAATAAATAACTTACCATTACTGATCCACTCACTTCTATCATTTGATACATTAGTCTCTACTTTATTTGCATATATTATTTTTACTGGAACATACTAACCAATTACTACAATTCAACTAAAGATCAACCTCTATTTGGTTAAAGGATAGTTCTTCGTTCTAGTTTTTCAATATATTCAATTGTCGCCTTTAAAGAAAGGGGTCTAGCTATACGATGGCTATTTTGGTTAAAAAGATAATCAAATTGTGTCATAATGATTCTTACTTAAAATTTTCAATAGAAATCTATATGTAATGAACAAGACTATATCTCATACTAATTATTGATTCTTAGATGGAGCACAAGAGGAGTGAATACATATAAGTGATTGATTCATCCTAATTAATGTGTATTCACTTTTTATCCTATTTGAAACTAATTAATAAATCACTTACTCCAATGAATAATTAAGGCAAATCTCACATAAAACAATTACAAACAAGCACAAGAATAATAGAAGAATGTAAGAAACGAGAGACAAGATAATTTACAGTGGTTCAACTGAACAACTTTTGGCCCATATCTACTTCCCAATATCCACTTAGGAATTCACTATCTTCTTTCTTTAATGGGTGAAGAGCAATCCTCCATACAATATCTTCTTTGTCATAGGTGAAGCGAAACTCTAATAATCATCTTGCTTCACCATGGGTGAAATATTGTACAAGGTCAAAAGAAACCTTTGCAAAGTGTATCCCAAATAATTTACCCAATTAAAACAAGTATATAACTCAAAAACGTCTCTTACTCACACCAATAAACTAAAGGCTCATTGTGTGTTATATAATACAAACATGCATTCTCTAACACCTCAAGACTGTTAAAACTCTCTAGTATGTACAACCAACCTCTAACAACTCATATGGTCTATTTATACTCAAAATAACCTTTAAAATTGTTGGAAACAAAAACTAATCATTACAATAACTAGTAATAGTAGTATTAGTCAATCATTAAATCATAGTAGTTGGCAAACTCATGACATAAATATTTCCTTCTCTTATGAGATATTGTCGACTAAAATAACTGAAAATTTTATCATTACTCGACCACTGACCTGGATTGGTCTACTAGTGTATTTGAAAACAAGTTTTTCAAGTCTTATTAATTTCTTTCAATTCAATACTCTTTTAATAAAAACTTGACTAAAAATCATTTCAAAAGTTCCTAAAAATTACTTTGATGAATCAAAGAAGGTTTTCTTTAAAATACTGGGTAAATTTTATCTTGATATATTATGATAAAGTATATGCAATATGCCCTAAGTGCAAAATGATTATACAATAATTGAGCCTTTAATTCATTGAAATGATAAAGACAAGGTTACAAGAAAGATTACAATGATTTGCTCAGATTTTTATGTGTTTGATTCCTTCTTCTCTATCCTTTGATTGCTAAATTGATTCAATTTGTTCATTCATTTACCTTCCTTTTCCGTTGAATTTGATCTTTTCCATATTGATTTAACAACATCAACAAAAATAAAAACATTAGTAGTAATGTTATTAAAATCATGGATTAGAACCTCACTTGATCCTATACTTACATATATAAAAATGATGAGAGCGTATGTGACATAACTTGAAAATGGTGCAATTTTACTTAAAAATACATGTTGCATGTTAAATTTTGACTCAAAAATTAGATAAAATAATTTGTATATTTAATTGAAGTCTCGCCATTTTAAAAAAATAGAGATCTTGATTGCTTAATAAGAATTAGAAATTTATGAAATATGGAAAAGAAAAGGAACAAAAATGCAATTAGTGTCGCGTTGGGAAGAGAACTAATCGATCCAATTTGTAATTTCTTTCATTGGACGGTGTTTAATAAGAAGAGACCGAGACCTTCTTCAGACTAATGGAAGAAGGGACATACAGACAAATAACTACTGTATAATCAACGTATAATTTCTAAGTGTAGAACCCATCACACTTTCATGGGTCATTTAATTTTCCAACGCTGAGAAGTCCCAGCTACTTGAAGCCTGTACTTGAACCTGCCGCGCTTCAAAACGTATATCCCCACTAATGACCGCGTCCGCTGTGGCTTGGTCCGGAATAGGCCTTGTTTATGATGTTCATAGCGTTGAGCATTGAAGAAGAACCGTGGCGGTCTTTAAGTGGCCTCATTCCATCAACCCGCATGGAGTTGTAGGTCACCAAAAAGAAGAAAATGAATATGGAGATCAGTACAAGGGACTTATACGACATGATTATGTTTCTTCTCTCTCTTTCGCAACTAGGCTAGTGGTTCCAATCAGGATTTCCTTCTGGTTTAACGCTAGAGGGAAATAGATAGTTACAGTTCTCGACTCGGAGCTGCAACTATGGGTATATTTTCAGGTACTGGTTGGTGGGTTTGAGATGGTATGGTTGCAATTGTGAGGCACGATTTTCATATCTATATATATACACATGTGTACAACGCATGTCCTTGGAAGTATGCACAGAGAAGGAAGAAATTAAGATGAAAATTGCGTAGTTGACAGGCAAGTGTTGCGGGCTGGCATGAAAAGAGAAATGCAAGATTTTCTTGTTGGTTGAATTTGGAATTTGGTCAAAAGCTCAGAACGCCGTGGTTTGACCAGGCAATAACATATATATCATACAGGATATTTTCTGCATTTCTTTGGAATATTTTTGGCTATCGGTCAGCCCGATTATGGCTAGATCTAATTAAATAAATAGAAAGACGTTTACATTTCTGATGCATGCTCTCTTTTTTAAATTAGATATTGTTCTTTGTTGGAGGGCAATTGCAATAGCGTGTTCCCTTTTGACCTAACAAGTTCCCCTGTTTCTTCCATTCACATAATAGAGGAAAACTCACTTAGAAAGGTCGATGTTTGCCTCCAGGAAGGAAAAAATAAGTACAAATGCTCGAGCTTATCGCTTGCTGCTAAAAGTCAACAGAATAAGCTATATTATAATATATATATATATATATATATATATATAAAATACCAAAATTTAGTTGAGGTCGTCTGGTTTAAACTTGCCAATTTTAAAGAATATATATATTGGTCAGGCTGCCGGATCGTCTGAATAACATGAAAAAATCTTTATTCTGAGATTGAATAAGCAATTACCATGAATGGTCAAGAATAAGTGCCCATTAACAACGGATAGACTACTCCAGTAATGGCTCATTTTACAACAGTTTTCAAGGACACGTGTAGCTGCCGTGTGCATAGAATAATAGCTACTTGGTTGAATAAGTCCTGTTCCGTCTATCTTCCTGTGGATGGATTGGATTGTCAATTGTTTGAATCTCCTGCGATGGGTCTCGCATTTTGAAGCTTGTGGGTCGAACTCGGCGGGCTATTAATGTAGAGATTTCATATTGCCGGAGGGGTCGTTTAGCAACATTAGTTTACCTGCAGTGCACTCCTTGGTCATCATTTCAGAAGTCTTGTGATTCTATCATGACAAAAGATTTTCCTTCGAGAATGTCATACCCATTCCACTTTCGACAATGTGCCTTTCACTGAAATAACGATCAACAGGAAGAGTTTAACGAAAATATAAGGACTAGTCATCAAATTACAAAACTTAAAAATAATATAATCAGACACTTAACAATAATATAATCAGACCCAGACCAAGCGAATTCTTTCCTCATAATTGGTACGGTGTTAGTGAAAGTGCTAGTATTTTAAACTTAATATGGTAAAAGCTTCATTATTATTCTTCTAAATGAAAGAATGGGACCAACTATATGCCTTACAGTTTCAAACTACAGGGGCAAACTGCTCTCAGACATACAATATCGTGACTGCAGCATCAATATAATCATGGTGGCAAATTTCCATCTTGAGGATTTTACACTTCCAATCAAAAATAGTGCTCCTCCAAAACTGGATGCACTGCTTTTGAGCCACTATTTCACCATTACAAAAGAATTACAGCGCAGTATTCTAATTTTCATTAAACACCGCCATCTAAGAAGCTTGGGGCAAGAACTGCAAGGGTACCTTCATATGAGTGCTCCCAAATATTGTTCATGGGGAACGGAAAGTGTGGCCAGGAAACACACATTCATGACTGGTAGCCCAAACAATCAACGGCATCTACAACCTAGCGGTACCACAACACCCGGGGTGGATCTTTTTCTTACTCATTACATCTTTTTTCCTCAAGTAATTTCAAAGTTGTGCAATGTTGACCAATGACAAAGTGCAGATTTCTAGTCTAGATCTGGCACAAGGTGCACATTTGTCGAATTTGCAGCAATCACAATTCAAAATGGCAATAGTGCTGTGGATCAAAAAAAAAAAAAAAAGACACTAGTAAACCTGACAAAAATGAGATGAAACCATCTTCCAAGAACACACACTTTGCAACATTAGAGAATCTGACACAACATCTTCACTGTGGCATCCCAGAATTTACAAGATGATTTTTTTTGTTTCACATTCTACAACAACAACACCCATTATTAATCTCGCTCACTTGGTTCACATTCTACAAAGTTTAAAAAGGCTAATTATGCAATCATGAAAAAACATGAAGAAAAAAAAAGAGAACCTGAAAAAACAAGAGAATCCAAACTCTTATGAGGCAGATATCATACCTCTACAAATGGTCAGCACTGGTATGAACACCAGAAAAATGGCTTGATAACTCCTTCCCATGGATAGCTGCATACACCACTCATGCTTCAGGGCATAAAACAACAGCACAAACTGCCTGATGAAAGGGTACTACTCATGGAGTGGAATGTGCAAGTTTCCACCGTAAATTTCCACAACAGATGCCTGCAAAATCAAGACAGAAGCAGACACTTCATATTATATATATACTTTCAGAAAAAGAGGAAATATATTGGGATAAGCTCATGATACACACAGGAGATTCAGAATTAAAAAAGAAAAACAAGAAGATGATGCAGGACAAGAAATAAAAGAAGAGAATAGGAGTTTATTTTAAGATATTTTTAACTCTAAATAGTTAAAGTGGAGAAACAGACCTGGAGGTTGGGGAAGACGTTGTTGTACACCTGTAAGAGGAACTCTGATTTTGTTGTAAACCTGAAGTTCATATTTCAGTTAAAAGCATGTAAAAAGAATAGATAAAATAAACCTTAAGTAGATTATAGTAACATATTAACATAGACACGCAATGCACCCCGCAATGCAATATAAAAGATTTTTGCACATCGAATGCTATTTAATTGATGCAATCACATCAGCAATACAAGACAGCCAGACCACAGAATGATTGCAGATTGAATGAAACAGCGGAAAAAATAATACAATGAGTACACAATGCACCAGCGCACATTTTCACCATATCTCAACTGACACTAAGGAACAGGAAATATTTTAAGATGAAAATGCTTCTAAGAGAATAAAGCATAGGAGCAAAGTATCATTAAAATGCTCAGTAATAGCTTAACACTACAATTACAAATTGGTACAGCAAAGAAACACAAGTTTAAAAGTATAGAGACTTGAGATTCTCATTTCATATATGTGATTGGAATATGCTCGAAAGGGATCAATACTTTCACAAGCAAGCGAAGGCAACAAGGTATGCAAGTTTTCGTATGGAACATATTAAAACATATAGCACACATACACACATATATACAGGGATAAGAGAGAGAAAGATGGTCCATCAGAAGCTTAGTATTACCTTCTAAGAAGACAAAAACATACATAAATCTCTTCTAGGTCTAATTCAATCTTTAGTTTAATATACTGTTTCAAAAGTTCACACATGTACAACATAGCTTCATCAATCCAACCATCATCACTTGCACCCTGAGGAGGCAGACATTTGCAAATTGTTCGCTGCAGTATAGAAGACAGATTTCCATTTGATCCCAATTCATAGTATGTCTCTGCCAGTTTATTTAGCAGCAAGCAATTGCTGACTTTGAACTTCTCAACCCACATTGGGGGAGTTCCAACCCAAAGATTACTGTCCACAACATCAATAGGCAATTTAATATCAGTGCTCTTAACATCTAACAACCCCTGAGGAATTTCTGTTGAAGAACCCATGCCAGCATTTGAAGTTAACTCCTGTCTCCGGTGTGCAGGAAGTTGTTGAAGTATGTCAACTCTCAATTCCTCAGGTAATTGATGTAATACAAGGCCATCAATTTGACTTAGGGATGAAGGCATTAAATCAGTGACTCCAAGGTCCACCCTGTCAAGGGTTTGATTGCACAATCCAGTCTCAGAAACAGCGACTGGTTGTGCTTCATCGCCTGAATTCTGTTTTGTATAATTAAAACCAATAAAAGGAGGTGTTTCAGCCAAGAGAGATCATATTTTTAAGGCATGAAGCTAGAGGTTAGATCTAATCCATTTCAGTTTGAATGTGATCTAATGGAAGAAACATCCTTCACTCAGTTTCAATTTGAAAATACACCACCTCAAATGCAATTTTAAAGTGCTGTCAACCCCATAAGTAGTATCTCAAATAAAATTAGCCGTAACAGGATATCAATGCAGCCATATATTCGGCTATACATACTATAATTCACCCCTACATTTAAAGAAAGAAAAGAGAAGTTACAAATTTAGTTTCGTGATAAAGCTGATTACCTTTCCAACTATGTACACAAATCACTTTCAGAATACCAACACCTTGATTTTACAAAATTCAGCACTAGATACATACAGAATTATCCTAATAGGTAGGTAACAGCAGCAAAGTGAAAACATAGGATTAAATTAGAAGGAAAAGAAAGAATTTACCTTCTCTCCAAGTCCACTACTTAAGCGAGACATATCAGATGCATGAAGATCACCACCGTCATCTATTTAGCCAAAGAGGCAAATCTATGAGGAACTAGTAAAAGGACACAAACTATGTATAACATCCATAAAAAGTAAAGCTCACCTCTAAAATGTGAAGCAACAGGAGAAGAATTTATACAACTTTCACTATGGCCTTTTCTTTGAGCAATGAAATCCACTAGTTTTCCCCCATATATATCATTTAATTCAGAGAAGACTTCAGAAGGAAGACTCTGAAGAACTCCCAAATCTAAATGAGATAAAGGGGGTGGAGCTGAAGCATTGTTGGAAGAAGCTTCACCACCAGAAAGATTATTGTTCCTCCCAACAGAACTGCCAGACTGATCAGGAAATTGGCCTAAATTTCTGTTGACGCGGGGAACTTCAACATCTAGAAAGGAAAACAATTTTAAAATTCTTCTATTGTCATGAAATCAACAGATATCATGTAAAATGAAGCAAATTCTGGTTCCCCATCATTATCAGGGAACTCATTTCTGTTGAATAATAAAGCATGGAAACTTCAGTAAGCACTTCCACAAGCAAGCACATTAGCACATAAAATGCACCAACACCTATAGCCATTACCATATAAATTTTGTTTTTCTAAACTGGAATCAGTGTTTAACTGTATAAAGATCATGCACAGTAGTAACACATATGTAATTGTTTCAATCACGTCAACACATATATGCTTTTTTAACTTACCTGATTCTGCCATCACTTTGTTTCCAACCTTGTTATTGTACTGTTCTTCACCAGCTGTTGAAGCCGATGTGAGCCATAATCTCAAAGCATTTCGTTCACGCACTAGAGGCAAGTAATTGGCAGCAAATGATTAATGACTATCAGGAAACAGGAGAAATGCAATAGGAAAAAAGAGAGATTTGCATCCAACTCAAGATAAGCATAGTCATTTTGAAAAAAAAGCATAAGATCAGAATTATAAACATTATGCTAGTCTTGACAGAAAAATCATACTGTACAACAAAAAAAGTTCAACTAGACGTCAAGTTATAGCACAAATACCTTGCCTCAGATCATCCGCATTTTCGAGCTTGGAGACTTGCAAGCCAACACCTCGAATATCCTTAACATCTAAGTAAACAAGGCATTAAACCTTCTGCAACTAGTAAACTGCCTTGAAATGCTCAAGAGAAGATGTCGGCTAAAGAAAAATTAATGGATCCTAAACTGATAGCAATATGAAAATCCACCTAACTCACCAAGGTTGAAAGACCCAAAGAGCTGCTTTGATATCCTTTCAATCACCACATTATCATCAGTAGCAATTGGAACCTGAAACATAGTCAAAGTGGTGTACAAAAGAATTAAACAAAAAGGCAATGAACTGATAAACTATGCATCCTCATAGACAAATATCTATATTAATAATTTTCTTACCGTTATAGAGTGGCTCAGATTCTCACAGTCCCCGCACCCCATAAACTTGGCAGGCTCCCCTGCACCTTCTTTTCTCTTCTTTATCTAAACAAAGTTTCAAAGACCAAATTGTTTTTCAAATTCTATTCATGCCACCAAATGTGATTAAGAGCACCCGAATCCATAATCAAGGATCCATGCCGAATATAATAATCAAGACAGCCCAGTAAATGAATTGCTTTTAACCTACTAATATAGGTAAATAAACAAAAAGGGAGCGAGGTACTTTAAGCGTAAAGGAGCGCCCATGAACTCCACATCCTTGTAAACGCAATGAAACCTCCTTGCAAAGATTTGATAGGAAATAGTGACTCTGGAATACATTATTGTTAATTACAAAAATAAGCACATTAGAAATTAAAAGACATCAATAAAAATATAGCAATGTGCTCCTGCAGTGCACAAGAATACCAACATCTTGCAAATCTTTGAATCGAACACCCCAATTAACTTCAGCACCTAGAGACTTAGATTCCTGCATATAACACCATATCAAATGCTCAGACAATGGCCAGTTCATCAAAAGGAAATGTAAGAATGGACAAGTAATGGAAAAAAACACGTAGTTTTGCAATCACAGAACAAATGGAAAAGGTAATGACCTATACAAGGAACCAAAACTTATACCGGACAGCTAAAAGCAGGTAGTTACTCAAAGTCTTATCCTTAATCATACCTGAATCACACCAACCAGCCGACTGTCTAGACCTCTGCTATAATTCCACAGCATCTCCCCAGTTTTTGTTCCAAAATCCCTTTGAAGTATGTCCTACAAACGTAAGAAGTCAACAGTGCAAACCAATCAATGAAAAGACAAAAAAAGCTCAACAAATGAAATTTTAACCTTGGAAATCAGACGCAATTGTCCACAAGTACAAATATTTTGCTTCCTCAGCTTCTCCTCTAAAACATGCCCAATTCCTGGAAGTGTCTTAATTGGAAGTTCCTGCAGATACTCATCCACCTAACAAAGTCAAACCTGTTGGGTTAGTCAGATGGCGACACACAAAAAAGATACAATATTGTCAAGTAGCATTGACAGATCACAATAAAGAAATAATAAAGAGGAAGTAAAGTTTCTATAAGATGTGAAAATCTATGTTATCCTTGCATCTCATTTAAGTCAATTTGGAGGTAAATATACATACCTTAAGTAATTAAAAGGTTGCAAACAGAGTAGGTGCTAGACAACTCAAACTATTAATAATTAGATGCAAGTCCAACAACACTATAGGAACTGATTGACAAACAAGAGAGAAAGGTGTAAAGATAGAGCCCGAACAGAAAGAATCCAACCACCCATGAAGTCGATTCTAATCAAGTTTCCAAAATAAAACATGTTTTAACAAGCATGCACAGATAGTCACAGATGTGAGCCTTAACAATTTCATAAAATCCTCAAATAAAAAATTATGTCATAGAATATGAGACAACTGTGACTGGGTTTTACGGCATGTTCAATTAAGACTGATGAGAAAAACACTGATCAGAATTTACTAGATAGAAAATGAGGAACCTTCACTATAACTAACTTGTTTTCCAGTCATCAAAATGGCTAATTAAGACAACAATGAAGAAGGAACAAACACTGACTGATAACTATAAACAGAGATACTAATTGGCAAATTCAATGGGATGCAATTACATTAAAATAAATGGCTATATAAAACAAAAATGTTTATAATGGAACACAAAAAAAGCATGCCTTTTCAGGAGCAATGTAACATTGACCATCAGGCTTAGCTGCTCTAGTGGCAAGGCGAGCCATGAGCATATTTCCAGCGATACCCACACTTGCACTGCATCCTGTTGTTTCTAAAATCTCTTTTCTTATTGTTGATGCTAAATTTTCAGCATCTACTCCTTCCACATCAGTGACATCCAAAAATGCTTCATCACAACTTACAGCCTATGTTGAGCAGAAACATCAATAAGAAAGCAACTGAACAGAAAACAATTAAGATGAAAAAGAATGCTTCCAGGGATATACCTGTACTTTATTGCAGTGCTTGTGTAAGATATCATAAAACTGATCAGCAACCTGACAAGGTAACAAAACATAAGGCCCTGAACTTGAGAGAAGAATAATCAGCATCCATATGTTCTTTTCTCAATGAAAAATTCAAATGCGGCAATTGAAATTCTCAAATCTATAAACTACCTCTTCATAGGCTTGAAAATTGTATGGGACAATAATAAGATGTGGACAAAGAGCTTTTGCGTCTCCAACAAAAATTCCAGCTCTCACCCCTGGAAAATGAGTACAATATCATTCGAGTGTAAACAGCCCAAGGTAATTGGTAGAGGTGAACAAACAGATATTAGCTTGCACGAAATCTACCATAGTCCCGAGCAGGATAATTTGCAGATGAAATTTCAGCTGTTCCTTTGGGGTTATCTGAATGGCACACTGCTACAGGCTTGTCATGCAATTCAGGATGGTGTCTGATTACTACTGAGACAAAAAAGCAGTCCTGTGCAGTATTTTGGGAATTAACTAGTGAAGGGAGAGATGTCCGAATCTATATGCTACTACAAAAGAAGGAATTAATTTCAATGAGCAAATTCATGTGCTGAGCTACCTATGAAAGATATGCTCTAATTCTCTCTCGGTTTCAGTCGCACTTGTTTTTCACTATCTCTACCAAAAAGAAGGAAAAAAGAAAAAGGAAATAGAAAGGGCAAGCAGAAAGAATTTAAGTTTGTGTTCTAGTTGTACAATGGAATCACTGCTACTTCAAATTAACATCATTTATCTGCTCTAATGTTAAATATAAAGCTTAAAACGAGGAATGAGGAATGAGGTACAATAAAACAATGTTTGGTTATTATCCTACAGTTAAAGAGACACATCTGTGTTGTGTTCTAACCCAGTGATCATGTGTCTCATATCTACAAATGTGTAGGAATGCTTATACTCTTGAACTCTCTGTCTTGCAAAATGAAGATGGACAAGTAGAAGATGGCAATACCATGTCAACATGGATAATCTTTTTCTTCTGAGAGCTATCAGAATCATTATGATTTGAACTTCTGCATCTAGACTCACTACACAAGCTGGGAAAACGTTTACGGTACCGATTCCTCCAGGTTCCTATAAAATGCAGTCTCGAACTCTGCAAACCAAAGCTCGGTCAGCACACCAATCAGAAACGAGCAAAGGAGTAGCTTCAACAAAATGTTGTAGCAATGTCAATGCATGATCTAGAAAAATGTTAGAATCCATTACTGATGCAGAAAGAAATCATGCAAATAGACTGATTTATCAAGAGTGTAGCAACCAGTATCCTTACTTCTACAGCAGTTGCAACTAAGACAAGTAAATCTGGGACATTAATATGCAAAACACCATGTTCAGCATAATCTAATAACAGTGAAATAAATATATGGCAAAGCAATAACCAAGAAACAGACCAAACCAATTTATGCTGAACTGTGTCAGACAGAAACACATGTCAGCTTGGCATGTGATTTTCATGGACCCACAATACATGAAGGAAAATAAAAATTTCAAAAACAAACCAAAAGGAGATCGGTCTAGTGAACTAATATAGAACTGCAAGTTAAGTTAGTAATGCACCTTAAAGTAATTCTCCACAAAATTGGGATCCTCCAGAGTTGAATGACGTTGATTCGAAGGCCCAACCAATGCTAAAGTTGAGGACCCTTTTGCAGTTTGTTTGCCTAAGCTATAACTGCTAATTGAAGCAGATGGATGAGGCCTAGCCTGAAGTTTCTTTCTTATAATGTTCCCATCTTCTATCTCACTATCACTTGTTTCCGATATCGTTGCTTTTGACCATCTCCCACTATTACTACTACTTGGCTCTTCAATGCTTGGCTCAGATTCACCAAGTTGGTTATCTGTGGGATTCTTAACTTGAGAGGGTGACAAATTGCCACTTCGTGGTGTTCCACCCTTTAGAGATGGATTCAGGTTTTCTGCAGAAGCTGCAACCCTGAAATCATCTGAGATTTGGGCGCTTTTCTGGGAAAAGAAGGCTGACAACCTTGGTTGGTTATTAGCAAGCTGGTCCAGTTGGTAAGGAACCCCTGGAAAGACCGAACAAGTACTGATATTTTGTACTTATTAAGTACATCATGGAAATTCATAAACAAATCAATTTTTTTAAATTATAAACAAATCGATATTTCATCCTTCTTTCTCAACTTTTGGATAGCAGAGGAGTTTTCTTTAGCTAAATAAAACATAAACCTCTATAGAAGGAGCAATACAACAGTGCCTTTTTATCCACACTCCAATCCATGTACAACCCAATCATCCCTAAATACAAGTTCAATGCATAGACTTACAACTCAGCAGCCTATTAGCAGCTACAGAATCAGAGATCCACGAAGGTTTGACCACTGGGAGCCCACAACTAAAAGTCCTGTATCAGAATTAACGGCAGAAGAATTAAGACCCAACTCCAAGTTCATTTCTCTTTAATTATCATATCAGAAAACAAAAAAAAACAACTAGTAACCTCAGGTTTCTAACTTTCGTGTCAGCAAGATTACTGCAAATAATATGAGTAACCCGATGTCTAGAGAAGTAATTCTCAAATCTTCCACCAAAGTTCAACATGTAGCCTTTTAGTTCCTGAAGACAACTCATCTCCTAAATTCCAATGCAGTGTCAAGTAAAAAGAACTTAACAACAACCCATCAAAATACTAAACCTGGCTCGAAGGAATTGTAAAACCATCAACAAATATCGAGACTCCACGAAATATTGGTTTACAAGAACCAGAAGGGCGCGTAGCCTCAGCATCAAACTGATCATGAAGTTTCCGGTTCTTCTCCGTCATATAACTACCCCAAAACAGACAAAAACTTCCATCAATTTTAAATAGTAAAAAATGCAACCATAAAATGAATCCAAATTAACATGGCTGAACCTGCCAAAACCGGAGAAAGGAGAGCTGCGAAAAGAGGAGCGGGAGGCGGATAGAGAATTGGCGCCCCAAGCCACGCCCAGAGTTTTCTGCTTACTGCCTTTACTGTTCTTCGAAGATTTTGAATCACTGCGACTTCTCTTCGAACTCATTTCGGTCGAATGCAAAACAAGAGTGTCCAGCAAGGAAGAGATGTAGATTATTCGGTTTATATTTCTCTTTAATTTGTATACTTTGGTTTTTATAGTCGTCAAGGGCCGTTCGTGGATCTAGATATGTTTGGTTTAAGGAGGCCTGTTTAGTCGAGAATTTATAATGGAGCGAGATGTAACGTAAGATAACTTTTTTTTTAATTAAGAGTTTTATAATAAAATATAACGAGATAAGAATAAAGTGAAGGTTTTATGTTATGTATAAACAGTAAAAAAAAGAAATTTCTTATTCAACGGGTTTAAGATAAAATATAAACTAATAAATACATATTATATAATATACTCTTAAAAAATATGTACTACCCAATATATCCTCATTAATTACATACTCTCAATATACCCTAATAATAATATTTTATATTATCAATAAAAATATATATAATTAATAATAAAATTTTTATTAATGAAAAATAGAAAATATATAAAAATAATTCTTTAATTGTTTGTATATATTTCTATATAAATAAAAATATAAATAAATAATTTTTAAATATAAATCACATAATAGAATAAAATTTATTAAATAATTAGTAATAATTTTATATAATTAATAATAAAGTGTATATAATTAACAATAAAATAATAAAACTTTCATTAAATTTTTATTATTTTAAAATAGAATTTTTAACGTGAATTTTTTAGTATTATTACATCTAATATTATATTTATTTAAATGGTTGAATTATGTTTTAAATGTGAATTTTTAATTTATATATTATTTTCTTTATTAAATATTGGAAAAAAATTTTCACACGAGACTACCACTTATCAAATTATATTAACAAAAGTTTATTTTATTTTAATGAATATTATTTTATTTTCAATAATTTCATATTTAATTTGACTTATACAAGCATACATCTCATACTCAAAATAATTAGTATTTATAGAACAAGATGTTATTCATTTTAGTGAGAAATTAAAACAATGTATGAAAAATCGAATAACTAAAATTAAATAAACTATTTTCAAAATAACGAAAAGAAAAATAATCTTAATTTATGAAACTGTGAAGGAATTGCGGCAATATATGCCTCAATAGTTTTTCAGCTGGAAATGGACCTCATGTTTATCAACTACTAACTAATTTGGCATGCTGCCAATAGGAAGGGTAAAGGATCGTCGCTTATTATGGCCGGCTCAGTTAGATACAGGCGAACATGCAAATTATATCGCAATTAGGCAATGCACCTGTGGCAGATGCTCTTTTTAGTAGGTTGATGAAATGAACAAGGAACAAGAGGATGAGTGAGTACATCAATTTTTAATGGGACTTAACGATGACGCATATGGTAACGATGAGTTCTCAAATAGATGCTCAAGATCCCCTCCCTCTGAATTGTGTTTGTACTTTTAAGTGTTCAGGAAGAGCGCTATCGTGGGGCAACGTGAGCTCGAGATGTTTGTAAAGAAGCCATGAGCTTTGCTATTTAGGTAGTCCTAAGTTCTCCAAATACCTATCTTTGCATAATGATAAACTTGCCTGCAAGCATTGTGGGAAGCAAAGTCATGATCTTGGGTCTAGTTTTAAACTTATTGGATACCTAGAATGCTGGGCTGGAGCACATGGCAGCGGAAAAGGGAGTAGGAAGAGGGAAAGGCAATAACGTAACTAGTCATAATATGGGGATTATTAGCATTGCAAATCCAGCACAACTTTTCGACAGTGCCTTTGCTCCTCATATTGGTGCAATTATGACTCTGAACCAAAATCAAACATGTCTCTCTTGTGTTGTCAAAAGAACAATGGACATCAATGGTTAATATGTTCTAGGCCTTTAATGTTAAGCCTATATTAAGTGACTATTTCACCACAATAGCTTTAACTATGAGGCCAACTTAATTAGTTTTATATATTCACTAACACATCTTCTCAAGTAAAAGCCCTTTGGGCTTGAAACTTGCACAGGCCCACTTTACCTTGTGCTGAATTAATTTGATGATAATTAGGTGGGTGGTAGGATTTGAACTCAAGACTACTTGATCATAGAGGCTCTGATACCATATTAAGTGACAATTTCACCACAATAGCTTAAGCTATTGTGTGAAGCCAACTTAATTGATTTTATATATTCACTAACAACCTAGCCCTTTGAAAAACTTGAGGGTAACTATGTTCTTTCTCAATGTTGATACTAGAGCTTTTCATCACATGTTCGGTGATAAAAATATGTTGGAAGACCTAAAGGACATACCATTATCACCAATAGTTCTACCTAATAAGACTCAAACTAATTCCTTGAAGGAAGGGACAATAATTTTGGGTAATCATTTGAACATACAATGATACAAATATATTATATGTGCATAGCTTACCTGCAACTTGATTTCTTTATCTAAGTTTTTTTGTGAATCAATGTTGTGAGACTTTTATTTCTCCCTTTCAATAATATCAAAAATACATGATGGAGGACATGAACGCCACTCTACAAGATCTGTCGAGATTCTACAAGTTCTAGCAAAAGTATGAGCAGCAAAATTTGCAGACCGTCTCACAAACACAAGATGAATATCCCTCAAATCACTCAAAAGGGATTTACAATCATCAACTATCAAACCAAAAGAAGAAAGATCAATATAATCCGGGTCAGAAATTGCCCGAACACAAAGCTGAGCATTTAGTTCTAAAATCATAGAAGATAAACCTTCTTGCTTAATCCAACTCAAAGCCTCCCTTATAGCTAACACTTCAATCAAACAAGGCTCCATGCTTCCTTCAAAAGATTTCTGAAAAGCACACACAAATTCCCCTCTACTGTCACGTCCTACAACCCCCATACCACCAAAACTGTCTTCAAAACATGCACCGTCTATGTTGAGCTTGATCATATTATTTGGAGGTTCACACCACGTTACCATCACTGTAGTAGCAGCATCAACCGAAGGGGAAGAGGATAATTGGGCAGCATCCCATTCATGCAGCAGTTTATACGCCCTCCTAATGATTTGCCTTGCATTTGACCAAACATTCCTCCATACACAGCTATTTCGAGCCTCCCAAAGTGACTACATAACCATAATAACAGTCCTCAAATCTTCATTGCTAATCTGTCCGACTAAATTAAAAAACCAGGAGCCAAAAGTTTGAGTAGTAGTACTCCTTAATGTCACTACAGAGTAAGACCAGACCTCCATAGCAAAAGGACATTGAGCAAAAATATGCAGATTTGTCTCTAGTTCAGACTGCACCTTACACACGAAAAATTAACTGAAATGTTTCGGGACTACAGAGCCGAAATTGTTGGCAAAGCTTTCAAACAGCACCTCCAAATAAAATTTAGACATTTAGGAGGAACCTTGCACTTCCATATCTTTTGCCAAAGTGAATCATGTTCCTGATGTGCCGACGAAGAAGACAAATCAGTGAGCTTTTTATAGGCACGACGCATCGTATATTTACCTTTTGGATCAAAACGCCAACAGTACTCATCAACAACCTGCCTTCTACTAAGGGGAATTATCAAAATAGCCATTCTATCTTCTTCATTGAAAAGCCTTGAAACAACTTCCACATTCCAACGGTTATTAACGATTAAATCTGAAACAAGTAAATAATCGGAATTCAAAGGCCTATGGGATGAGATTCTCATAGAGTCTATAGATGGCAGCCATTTGTCTTCCTAAATAGACAAAGAATTCCCTAAACTAACTCTCCAACAGCCACCCATATCAATTAGCTTCCTACTTTCCCATATGCTTCGCCAAAGGAAGCTCGGATTATTCCCCAGCTAAGCATTTAAAAAACTTGTGCTCGGATAATATTTAGCTTTTAGTAACCGTGAAACCAGAGTATTCAGATGCACCATAAGCTTCCAAGCTTGTTTGCTCACTAAAGCCAGGTTAAATTCATGTAATTTCTTGAAGCCAAGTCCACCACATTTTTTCAGCCGACACATACGGTCCCAACTCACCCAACTAATCCCCTTGTCATGATTCTTGCCTTTACCCCACCAAAATTTTGACATAATCCTTTGAAGCTCTAGGCAAAAGGTCTTGGGAAGCAAGAAAAGATTCATAACATAGATAGGCAAGGCTTGGAGGATAGTTTTTAGCATTATTTCCTTGCCAGCTCTAGATAAACATCTGCTCTTCCATGAATTTAATTTTCGCTATAGCTTGTCTTTTAAGAGAGCAAAAACTTCCTTCTTGTTCATTCCAATTCTTGTTGGGAGACCCAAGTAGCAACCCAGATCCACTTTCTCATCAACCTGTAAAGTATTACACACAAATTGCCGAACCTGAGTACCAACATTCTTCGAAAAACAAATAGCTGACTTAGTGAAATTTATTTACTGACCCGAAGCAGCTGCATACATATCAATAATTAGTTTAACAACCCTTGCTTCATGAGAATCTGCTTTAAAGATCAAAAGACTATCGTCAGCAAAAAACAGATGATCAATAGGTGGGGCACCCCTTGCAATTGGACAACCGTGCCATAAAGAAGCATTCACATTAGCCTGAATTAGTCTAGATAAGCCCTCTGCTGCAATGATAAAAAGATACGGAGATATAGGATCTCCCTGCCTTATACCTTTGGAAGGAGTAATGGGGGCCCAAGTGATTTCCATTTAACACAACCCAATAATTAACTGTAGTCACACAATTAAGAATCAGTCCCATTGCGGAGCAAATCCCATTTTACCAAGAACGACAGTAATGTAATTCCACTCTAGTTTATCATATGCTTTGGAGATATCTATCGTAAGCGCTGCATAACCGTCACGACCCGTCCGCTTATTTAAGAAAAAATGGATGAGCTCATATGCTGTAATACTGTTATCTTGAATACTTCATCCTGACACAAAAGCATTTTGTGAAGGTGAAATAATACTGGGTAAAATTATCCGAAGTCTATTAGATATTGCCTTGCTCATAATTTTATACAGCACATTGCAAAGAGCAATGGGTCCTAAATCATTTGCAACCTCAAGCACATCTTGTTTTGGAATAAGCACAAGCAAAGTATTATTAAGCTCAACCGGAAAAGTTCCTGAGTTCAAAAAATGAATACAAGCAGCCGTGACCGCTAGACCAACAATATCCCAATAATGCTGATAGAAAGAGGGATTCAGACCATCCACACCTCGAGCTTTTTCGGGGTGCATGCTGAAAACTGCATCTTTAATTTCCTTAGCTGAAAAAGGAGCAACCAAATGTTCATTCATTTCTGCCGATACACAAACTAGAATATGCTCTAAAACTTCAAACAAACTGCCACTATTTGAAGAAAAAACTGTAGTGAAATGGTCAATAATCACTAAACCCAAGGTAGAAACATCCTCAACCCAAGAACCAGTTGCATCCTTCAACCTGAGAATTTGATTCTTTTTCCGTCTAGATGAAGTAGCCAAATGGAAGAAAGTTGTGTTTCTGTCAACATCCCTCAACTAGAAAACTCGAGACCGTTGCTTCCATCTCACCTCTTGGTCATAAAGTAGCTTATGGAACTGAGTTTTGGCCTCCAAGAAACGATTCACATCTTGTAATCGTCTCGATCCTCGTAGCTCCTTCATAACCCTCCTACTTTCCATAAGTTGCAATTTATCCTCTCTTTTCAAAGCTAAGCCCCACTTGAAGAATTCATCACTGCATTTACCCAAACGGTCAACTATTCCCAAAGAAACATCACTGTCCCATGTCGTTTTGATCAGTTCACGACATGCAGGATTTCAGAGCCAGAAAGTTTCAAATTTGAAACGTGAAGCTGCCTATTGCCGTACATGCTTCCAGACTTCAAGTATGATTGGAAGATGGTCAAACGATGATGAGTCGAAAACTATTGCCTGGGCAACAGGAAAGAGAGAAATCCATGTAGGAGAAGCCAACACCCTATCCAGTTTAGATTCAATCAAGCGACCCGATTCTCTACCATGTTCCCACGTATAAGGATACCCTTGCAGCTTAAAATCAACCAAACCTGCATCCAAAACCACCAAACGAAAACCATCAATCAAGTTATGTGGTTGTGGGCGGCCTCCTTTTTTCTCTGACGGATGCAAAATGTCATTAAAGTCACCCACACACACCCACGGTAATGCACTACAATCAATCAAATTTCGTAAGAGTGTCCAAGATTCCACATGTCGGGCCCTATCCGGGTGGCCATAAAAACCAGTAAGTCTCCAGGAACCAAACAAGTCCACCGAAACCTCCAAATCAATACACATATTACACACATTTAACAGTCTAACCGAAGAAACTGATTTCCATAATAATGCCAAACCACCGCTATGTCCAATACAATCCACTGATAAAAAATCATCATAACCCAATAAATTTTTTATTTCATTAATTTTATTCGAATGACATAAAGTCTCAATAAGAAAAACAAACATGGGGCATTTATCAAGAATAATAAACTTTAAATGCTCTATTGCCTGTGAGCTCCCCAACCCACGACAATTCCAACTAATACAACTCATTTTGAGAGGCGGGTTCGATTTGAACCGGCCGATGAAGAAGTAATTGGATCATTAGGCATGCTTGGGTTAGAAACAACACCCTGGGTCACATTTGTTTGATCCTAACCCACTCGTTTTCTTTTCACCTCAGTAAAAATAATGTCACCATTTTGACTATTACTAATGGCATTCACATTTAAAGCATCCCCATTTGAATTGACATTAATAGATAGGGGATTTGAAAATATTCTAGTTCCCTTATTTGTAAAGATTCCAGAATCCTGCCCCTCTTGGTGTCTATCCTCATTAGCTCCTGGAAATCTGGATCTACCAAGATTAGGATTCTGATCATGCATACTGGAACTAGAGTTCTCTACCACCGCCGGCCGTAACCAACGTTGGCCAATATTATTCTATGAACGTCGCAGCAGAGCTCTAAGTTCTGGGGAGAACTTTCTTACTGCCTTTCCTGGTTCAAACTCCAACAATTTTGGACAAAAACGTTCCGTATGGCCAAAAAAATCACATCTATAGCAGAACGGCGACATTCTTTCATACAACAGCTCCACTATGAACCACCCCCTTGTCCTGCCGTAGGCCTGAAATCTGCTCTGACTGGTTTGCGGACATCCCACTGGATCCTTAGCTGCATATATGAATCCCATGAAGTAGTAAAATTAGCAGGATCTGCTTCTAAGAACTCACCAAGTCTATTTCCTATATCAATTAGAACACGTTCCTGCCTGAACCCTGATCACAGGCCTTTAACTTGAATCTAGATAGGAAAGTGATAAAGAGGAACATCCTGTGGAGAGGGGAATTCCTCAATCCTGGCCAGCAAAAGCAACTGATCGTTGAAAGTCCACGGACTCATGTCAAGCACACGATGAACATCAACCTCATGGAAAAGCCGGAAAACATATCGGGCATCATCAACCTCCCTAACCTGCATTCCCATTAGAGGTTTCCACAGAGATGCTAAAGTCTGGCTCGTTGCCTGAAAATTTATATTTTTGTCAGTTAGAAATCTCCCAACTAGAAGCAGATTCCGATTCTCATCAACAGCCAACTCATCCTCACCATACTCCAAACCTTCCTCCTCATCCTCATTAACTGCTAGCTTTTTCATGTCCACAAAAATTCTATCCTCCTTCATGCTGTGTAACTGGTGAAAATAGAAACCCTAAAAAGAAAGGGACGAAAAACTTCTTAGGGAGAAGATGGTTAAGAGTCCACTGAACCGAATTGGCTGTATTCCAACCTAATCCAGCAACCTATTGGGTGGACATTACACTTTGGCATATCGTGTTGGTATCTCTGGCAGTGGCAGAACAAGTGCATTTTTGAAGACGGTTTTGTATGGCCGAGGGATGGTCTGAAACTAGTGCTCGATTATGCGCAATGGGTTCGCCAAGCACAACAGGTGACTAATCGGGTCGTACCTAGAACGGGCATACCTATTGGGCAGCCTGTGGGTTGGACCAAACCTCCGGAGGGTTGGATCAAGGTGAATACTGATGGGGCCACCCATCAGGGATGGCCGGATGCCACAGCTGGGGGTCTCTTACGGGACAGTACTGGACAATGGAGGGGTGGATTTCTTTACAATTCTGCGCCATGTTCGCCCCTGCAAGCTGAATTGAGAGGTGTTCTGGCGGGGCTTCAATTGGCCTGGGACTGGGTACATCGACATATCATTCTAGAAGTGGATTCGCTAGAAGTCCATAATTTACTTTCTTCTTCAGAGCGTATGCTTACCGCTAATTGTTTTGTGGTGTAGGAAATTCAAGCCATGTTGAGTCGAGCATGGACGACACGGTTCCAGCACATCTACAGGGAGGGGAACCAAAGTGCCGATAGTTTGGCCTCATACACTGCTCGAGGTCCTCCAGGCCTACATATTCTGCAGGATCCTCCACAGGAGACGCGACTGCTTCTCCAGTTAGATAGCCAAGGTCATTTGTATCATCGAGGCCTGCTTTAAAGTAGTTTTGTTCGTGTGTTTCTCTTTGTAAACAAAAAAAAGAGTCCATCATTTTCTCTTAGGGACCTTAAATTGAATATGTTCCATTCTTTATCTAAGTTGATTAAAGATTTAAATTGCACAATCACATTAATTAACAAATTATGCATGATATGGAATTGCACTTTGAAGATGGTGATTGGTACGGGTGAACAAAGTGAAGGAGTTGGCTCACACAAGGTGGGAATGTCTATCAATTGGCATCAACTCCTATCAATTATGGCATCGGCAACTTAGACATCCATCTAGATAGTTAGTTTCTTTTATATCTGTAGTTAGTATTGTAAACTATCATAAGCATCAAGAGGATCCTTGGATTTCTATTTGAAAGTCAAACAAACAAGTGAATTTTTTTCTTATTAGTGATAATAAAGTTGATAGTTTGTTTTAATTGATTCACTGTGATATATGAGATCCTTACAGTGTTATATCAACCTGTGGTTCTTCATATTTTTTAACAATCGTTGATTAATACTTTAAGGCCTTGTTCAGTTAAGGGGTTAGTAATAGAACGGACTGGAACATAACACACTTCCATCATTTGGTTGAGGGTTTCATAATGGAACAAAATGGAATAGAATAGAAGCCGAGGGTTTCATGTTACGTTTCATTCCAACCTAAACAATAAAATAAGAAACCTCCGATTTCGAGGTTTAGGATGAAACATAAACTAATAAATACATACTACCTAATATACCCTCAATAATTTTTCTTAATATCAATTATTTCTTCTAACCCTAACTCCCCTTTCCCCAGAATCATTTATATTATTAATAAAAAATTGTATATAATTAATAATAAAATAAAAAAATTTAATAAAATTTTTATTAATGAAAAATAGAAAATATATTAATAAATTATTCTTTCATTTTTTGTATATATTTTTATATAAATAAATAATTTTTAAATATAAATCACATATAATAGAATAAATTTTATTAAATAATTAATAATAATATTTTTATATAATTGATAATAAATTGTATATAACTAATAATAAAATAAAAAATTTTAATAAAATTTTTATTATTTTAAAATAGAAAATATATAAAAAAATTATTTGTCACAATTGTGACTTGAACAGGTCACAAACATGGCTTTTTAATTGACATGATTTCTATTTTAAAATCATAGCGTTAAACATCTTGCAACAACTATTTTAATATTAGGGGTATAATAGTCATTTATTATATATTACATTTCATTCCATCCATCACCCAAACAACATTTCACTACATTACATTATGAACCATTCCATCCCTCCAAACAACTTTTTACTATATTACATTCCATTCCATTATAAATTGTTTCGTTCCGTTCCATTACAATCCATTCCGTTCTATTAATTAACATTTAACTAAATAGGCCCTAAGGAAATATAGGTATGTTTGATAGATAAAAAGGCTAAGGTTGGAAAAATAATTAAGAATTTTTGTGCTTATAACCCAAACCCAATTTAATAAGAAGGTGAAATTCGTGCATGGTGATATCGGTATTAAGTTTTATCTACTTGGATAATTATTTTGTTGAGAATGGAATCTTGTTTGAAATGTCTTATGTGGGTACTGCTAAAAAAACTGGTGTGTGGAGCGTAAACATTGCTATATACTTAATGATGGTTGGGCTCTTCACTTTCAAGCCAATTTACGTGTATTGGCCGCTACCTATCTTATAAATCATATTCTAACTCAACTCCACAAAGGTAAAACGCCCTATGAGATTATTTTTGGTCACCCACCCTCCTACATTTCTCTTCGCATTTTTGGTTGCTTTTGCTTTCCTATCCAAAGTTCCTTGTGATCAAAATAAGTTTAATTCCCAAAGTTGAAAATGTATTTTGGTTGGATATCCCCATGGGAAGAAGGCATGGCATGTGTATGATATTGAAATTGGTGACTATTTTGTCTCTCATGATGTTATTTCTTATGAGAACATTTTTTATTATGCCCAACCTACTAAAAATTTAACCCTTTCTAGCCAAACACATATCCCTCATCCTGTTGCGTATGATGAACTTTTAATCCCTCTCGTGACACCTCAACTTGCTAGCATAAGTATGCCCAAGGGAGGCGTGAGTGTGATTTAATATGAGGGAGTGATGGAGGTGTTAAGGATGTTGGAGAAAGGGAAGTGAGGATGGTATTATTCTAGGTACAGAAAGTCCTACATCACTAAAATGACTGGAATCTAGACTCTCCTAAACTACGAGAAATGAACTTACATTTTTTTCTGAAGCTATTCATGATCCCCAATGATGGGAGGTTATGAGATTGAAGATTGAGGCTTCCAAGCATAATGGTACTTGGACTATTGAAGGCTTACCCCAAGAAAGAAAGCTATTAGGTGTAAGTGGGCATACAAGCTCAAATATAATTCTAGTGGCACCATCGCATGTTTCAAAGCTAGCCTTGTCATTCTAGTCTTGTTAATGAATTACATACGCCCATAAGGGATATTATGGTCGTTATATTTTAAATAACTACCAAAGGTAGTTAATGTTTTTGAATTTAAAAACCACATAATGGAAAGATAAGGATGATGATAATGAATATCTGCAAAAAAGTTCTTTAATCGATAGAACTACTACAAGAATCCAAGTACATAATTTTTGTTTTGTATGCATATGGAAAGATCATGTTTAACATGATCTATGTGATGATACTCCATCTTAATCATTCTAACATTAGTATCATAGGATAGTTTTTTATATATATGCATGCTAACAACAAGATGTCGAAATCAGTGTTAAATTTTAGCTGTTGATTATTTGTGCATAATTATATGCATTTTATGCAACTAGAAACTTGGATATCTGCTTTTATTCTTTATAAAATTAAAATTTATACATATTCCCTTACGATTTTAGAAAACACCATTGCATACTCCACTTTGGTTTGAAATTAGATCTGGAATATTTAGTTTTGTAAAAACCTATATATTTTCAAAATGGGTGTATGTTGTTTCTAGAATTGTGTTGCTTTTATGGATTCTGGTAAACAACAAAAAATTGATGTATGTACCCTTAGATATGAATCTGGTTTGTGTATGTGCGATTGTGTTTCGATACTTGGCTTGGGTTGAAGGAAAGGTAGGTGAATGTCTCCAGCGGTGAGCCTTCACTAGCGATAGACACGGTCGCTGGTGAGGAAGCGAACTAATGGTGGCCCAAAAGGCGCGATAATGAATCGCCCACCTTCATCGCCTCTAACGATGGAGGTCAGTGGCGATTGTCAACATTGGTAAAGGCTTAGATCTACCCTTTGGAGGCAAAGGCAACACTTGTAGGGATGAGAGCAACAAAGAAACCAAGAATGGGTTAAGGCTTTAGGCTTTGAGATCCAACATGAAAATAAGCTTATGATAGTTTTGGCTTAGATAAACTAATTTGTTTAGTTAAAATAAAACTTAGAAATAAGTTTCTAAAACCAACAAAATTAGAAATGAATTTTCTCATTGTATTATATTCGTTGAATTAAAATTAGACATACGTTTTTTAATTAATCAATACTAATTTGTTTAATTGAAATTAGAAAGGAGTTTCATTAGAAATTAGTTTCTAATTAAAGCAAGATAAATTGATTAGTTCAATTATAATTTAAATTAGAAATAGGTTTCAAACTCAATTTGACTTATTATATTTGAATATGATTAGAATAGAAATAAGTTTCTAATTGATTAAATATTAATAGCATAATTTGATTAGTTCAATAAATTGCTAATAGAATTAAATTGTTTCCATTCTATGAGCATGATTTTGCTATATGTTAGACAAAATAATTTGTTTCTTTTGTGCACTCTTCTGATTCCTGAAAATTTGTTTTTCAGGAAGATGCCTATTATTAAGCGGATGCCTAAGCTTATTCAGTGTGAGGCATATAAGAGACGTATTGGCAAGATGTATATACAGTTGGTTAACATGTGTTTAATGCCTGGAGACAGTATAACACAACATGTTATTTTAGTTAATAACATGATGTAAGAGTTATACTTTGGAGGTTGTCGAGCTTATGCAGATGTTAAAGTAAAGTACATGACTTTGCTTGCAACATTACCTCAATCTCAAAGCAAACTGTTACGATTGCTCTGGAATAATATGCCTAATAAGAAGACTTATAATTTGTTAGTGATTAAATTTATTAAAGAGACGAGTAGAAGGAAGTTGGTTAGGACTTTGTATCCTATAGGTCTTTCAATGGAAACAGTAAGAGCTATTGTACATCAAGCTTCGTGAACTGTGTCGTGTGAACTCGTGAACTCATTTTCATATAGGGTTCGTTACCTACAGACTATTCCTAAGTTGTAACACATTTAATGTAATATGTTGTTTTATAAGAACAAAGTCTTGATATTTATGTAATATGTTTAAATGTATATAGGAATTCATCTAGAGAAGGTAATTAGGATTCAATTGTTGTATGAATGATGATTGAATACATTAGTGGACTTTTGATTTCATAAGCAATTGTGATCGAATTATTTACTCTATGAATGATTAATATGACATGGACGTGCATATATATTTCTTTCTTATGATAGAAACTTAATGTTTCAAAATGACTACTGCTTCAAAGAATATTATTGCTAAACTCAGTAGGAGTGAGAAACTAGATGGCAATAATTATGAAATTTGGAATATACAAATCCAATATATGTTAGAGGAGCAAGAGGCTCTTGAACCATTAAACCTAACCATGGAAGCTTCTGAGCAGGGCATTACGGCCTAGCGTAGGAGGGACCGTGATGTATATGAATTGTGGAAAAAGAAGAACTCTTTAGCTTGCGTCACGTTGTTGACTAGCATGGATAATGATATCATGTGAGAGTTTCGCAAATTTGAAACTGCAAAGGACATGTGGGTGAGGTAACTTACAATTAAGTTTGATACCTATAAAAAGCACCCAGATGATACAATGTAAAAGCATATGAGGCAAATATCCAACATGGCAAGTAACTTACGTGATGTTGGTCATGAGCTTTTTGATGAGCAACAAGTACAAGCTGTGATTCATTTACTATCTCAGAGTTAAGAGTATATGAAGATGCATCTAACTCCTAATAAGAACATCAAGACAATGGAAGATGCTACGAGGCATCTCATCTTAGAGGAAGAGTGTCATGAAGCCTCAAAGATATCTTCTGAGGCATATACAGTTAGTTCTACCTTACATGGAGCTATGAACAAGGAACGCAAGCATCATAGTAGACACCAGTGGAAGAAGAATAAGAAATTCAACCACTCTCCTAAGTAATTCAAGAAGGAAAAATGGAATCAACGTGGAAAGGGAAAGTGTCCCTTCAAGAAGAAGAAGATGAAACGTGGGAAGTGCTATAATTATGGTAACAAGGACCACTTTGCTTGAGATTATATCGAGCCTAAGAAGGTTCAGCTTTATAGTATAAACATTTGTTTTATGGATGTTGTTAAGTCAGAATTTTGACTTCACGTATAAAGTGATTTTGATGACAAACAAAGATAAGACATAATGAAAAGCAGATGACATTAACAAATATGAAAAACAGAAGGAAGCTGCGAAGTAATAAAAAAAAGCAGACGAAAGGAGTTTGCAAAAGCAGACGTTGCAAAAGCAGACGAAAGGAGTTTGCAAAAAGCAGACGTTGCAAAAGCAGACGAAGCGCGGATGAAAAAAACAGACGAAGCAGCGAAGTAATAAAAAGCAGACGAAGAGCGAAGTAAAAAAAAACAGATGAAGCGCGGAGTAAAAAAGCAGACGAAGAGCGAAGTAAAAAAAA
>JAOSBN010000178.1:43144321-43165120 GCA_027563595.1 Erythroxylum suave | reverse complement strand
AAACGAAAAAGTATACACAATTCAACCCCCCTTCTTGTGTGTTGATTATCATTGTACTAATTTGTGATTTACTTCAGATGTTTCTTGTTCTGTTTTTTTAACTGAATCACATCCTTTATGGATTGTAGACTCAAGAGCATTCAACCATGTAGCGAAGGATCGAGATGCCTTTGTTAAGTTTTGTAAACTCCCATATGGCAGTCGATGGCTTTATGTAAGTGACAATTTCAAAGTTGCTGTACAAGGAATTGGTACATATATATTGGATATACGAGGAGGGTTATCCCTTATCCTACAAGAAGTATTATATGCTCCACAGATTAGTAGGAATCTTTTATTTGTGTTGATATTGGTTAGACTTGGTTTCAATATAGATTTCCATGGCGGTGGAATGAATTTGTATCTTGGATCTATTTATTATGATCATGGTTTTTTATGTGATGGTTTTATAGTACTGGATATGTTATAGGAAAATAATAATATTAGTTATTCATTATTTACATTTACTAATTCCAACAATGATGCAACTTTGTGGCATGCTAAACTGTATCATATTGGTCAAAATCGAATCAGTCGATTAGCTAAAGAAGGACTTTTAGGTAATCTAAGTCAAGTAGATCTACCTACATATGAGCATTGTTTAGCTGATAAAATAGCGAGAAAGCCATTTGGAAAGGGAACTCGAGCTTTATATCCATTGCAATTAATTCATTCTAACATCTGTGGTCCGATGAATGTAAGGGTGGGGCAGTTTATTTCATCACCTTCATAGATGACTATACTTGGTATGGTCATTTCTATTTGATTTCTTATAAATCGAAAGCATTCGATTGTTTCATAAAATATATGAACTTGGTTGAGAATCAATTAGATAAGAAAATAAAAGCATTACAAACGGATCGTAGACAAGAATACTTGTCAAAAAAGTTCAAGGCTTTATGTGATGAGAAAGGAATAACAAGGCAATTAACAATTCCTAGAACCCCACAACAAAATGGCGTCGTTGAAAGACGAAATAGGGCAATGTTAGAAATGATTAGGTCCATGATGGCCCAAGAAAATTTGCCAATCACCTTTTGGGGTGATGCGTTACTAACGGCCATCTATGTACTTAATCGTGTGCCCATGAAATCAGTTATTAGCATACCATATGAGTTGTGGACTAGTAGGAGACTTGACATGTCAAGTTTCAAACCTTAGAGATGTGCAGCCTATGTTCATGATCTCTCTCACAAACATGGGAAATTAGGCCCAAGAGGGAGAAAAAATATTTTTATTAGATACTTAGAACACTCAAAAGGATATGTGTTCATTGGTGAATAAGGTAATGAAAGTGTAACTAAATTTGAATCACGAGATGTAACATTCTTAGACAATGATTTTCCCAAGCAAGGTGAAATAGGTAAAGACCTATTGTTATATGAGACGATTGATCAAAATGATTCTATTATGAAGAATCGAGATGAGGAACTTCAACTAAGTGGGAGCAATTCCACAGAAAGGTTCCCTATCATAACTTATCTGAATGGGAGCAATCAGATCTATCATGAATTAGTTTATGATAAACCTCATTTAAGGCAAAGTAATCGAGGAATAATTCCCCAATATCGTTTTGAGATTGAAGGAGAAATTAATATGATTGTTCGACAAAAGGAAGAAGAGCCAAGAAATGTAAATGAGGCTCTTCCTGGCCCTGCTAAAGAAGAATGGATGAAAGCAATGAAAGAGGAAATGACTTCTTTAAGCTCCAATCAAGTATGGGACTTGGTTGACCTCCGTGAAGGGCACAAAGCAATTGGGAACAAGTGGGTTCGGAATAAAAAGCGAAAAGCTGATAGCAGTATCAAAAGATACAAGGCATGCCTTGTAGCAAAAGGATATACACAACAAGAGGGAATTGATTATGAGGAAACTTGTCATCTGTTGTGAAGTTTACTTCAATTTGTCTTATTCTGGCTATAGTAACCAGTATGGATCTTGAATTACATCAAATTGATGTAAAAACTTCTTTTCTCAATGGAGAATTACAAGAAGAAATCTATATGGAACAACCTGAAGGTTTCATAAAGGCAGGTTAAGAAAATAAGGTATGTTGGTTATTAAATCGATTTATGGCCTGAAGCAGTGTTCGAGACAATGGTACATTCGTTTTCATAACGTACTCATTTCATATGATTTTCAAATGATTGATGAAGACCATTATGTGTATGTAAAGAGATCCAAAGATAAATGCATGATTTTATCTTTATACGTAGATGATGTATTGATTGCTTATAATGACTGTGTGTTCCTTACACAAATCAAAGATTAGTTATCGTCTAAATCTGAAATGAAAGACATAAGTGAAACAACATACATTCTTGGAGTCAAGATTTCAAGAGATTGTTATCGCTTTCACAAGTGGTGTACAGTCAAAGAATTCTTGAACGATTCCGTATGCAAGATTCCAAACCAATTGATAATCCTATTACTAAAGGTGAAGGCCTTAGTAAGAGAAATTGCCCATCAATGCTACAAGAACAGGAACAAATGAAGAATGTTCCCTATACCAATATAGTTGGAAGTCTAGTGTACGTAATGATGTGTACAAAACCAGATATTTGTTACACTATTGGAATGGTGAGCAGATATCAATCAAATCTAAGTCAATCACATTGGAAGGCAGTAAAGAGAATATTAAGGTATCTAAAGGGAACTATGGACTATGCATTATATTATCAAGGCAATGATCTACGTATACAAGGGTATAACGATGTAGACTGAGGAGGAGATTTAGATGAAAGAAAATCTACCTCAGGATATGTATTCTTACTAAACCATAGAGCAATATTATGGAAAAGTAAGAAACAATCTTGCGTAGCATTATCCACAATGAAAATTGAATTTATAGCATTCTCAACTATAGTACAAGAGGCTGTGTGGCTTCATCGATTCTTAGTGCATTTGGAAGTCACTAAAAGAAAAATTGATCCAGTGACCATTAACTGTGATAGTCAAGCTGCAATTGCTTATACAAAAGACCCCAAATTTCATTATAAGACAAAGCACATAATACTAAGTATAATTATGTGAAAGATATAGTTGCACGAAGAGAAGTGAACATGAAATACATATCTACACGAGATATGATAGCAGACCCAATGACAAAGCCAATTTCCAGAGATGTATTCATTGGGCATGTAAAGTCACTAGGACTCCGTAGGTGTTGACATGTACTGACAATCATTTCTCTGTGTATGTTCACTTATTATAATGTCATATTTTTAGATATAATATATGATGAAGATTATACATTGTGTATCATTAGATTCATGAATATATAAGTTTTGCACAAATATATATTTTAGGATGAATCACAAGTATATGAGACAGATTAGAGATTGGCCCTCTCACACGGGAAATCATCTCTGGTGTTTATGTTTGCTAGAGATAATACATGTTTAAAATTTATTATCTAGGGTATAATTGAGAGCGAGAAACTTAAACCATAAATGTCACAAGGAAATTGGTTCAAAGTGATTTAATGATCACTATCTTTGTCTTACGTTGCCAGGTGTAAGTTCTGAATAGGTTTTGAGTAGATAAGTAAACTCAAGTTAAACATTAAGTATGTTTGAACTATCATTTGTACGGTATTTCTTGAATGAAAAATGTTTTCAAGTTAAACAAAGTGGGTAAATACCGTAGCATATGACTCGCACCATGTGTGCAAAAACTGACTACAAAAGGGATTAATGTAAGTCGCCAGATCTCGTTTTACATTGTGTGAGACCCTTGAGGTTAAGAAGAACCTCGTCATATACCCTTATAACTCTTATCTCATTCTTGAGAATTGAATTTAAGGTTTGCTACTTTAGGTTATTGCCAAAAGATCGTGCAAGATGCAATCATATGGAATAATTCTAGGAAAGCAGATTAAATTTAATTCAAAAGAGAATTGAGAACTGAGAAAGGTCATTTATTTAGATCATTAACTTGCATGAAAAGTATTCATAAATGGCCATTGTCTCTTTAGTAGAGAATTTGATACAGTCATGACACCAGAAACTAAATGAGATCAAAGGAAAGTGCAAATGCGAGATATGACCTAGGGTATAACATACAATGTCTACTCAAGGACACATAAGTCCTAGGATCAATTTGGTAATCGAGATGTCATATACTCCTAACAGATATATGACAATGTACTCTCGTTGTATGCTGGTCACATCGGTTATTGAACAACTATAAGCACTGCAGAGTTTTTTTAATTAGATTACAACCCATCATGTATGAGTGGGAGATATTGAATCACTTTACACCCATAAGGGGTAATGTTGTAATTATGCTTTCAATAACTACCAAAGGTAGTTATGTGTTTTTGAAAATGAAAAGCTTATAATATACTCTACATGAGTTTCTTCTTATGCATGGTTTTTAATATGAAGAACGATAAGCATAAAAGATCTGCAGTACAGTGTTCTTTAACTAGTGGAAATTCAACATCATCCAAGTATGTGTGTATGCATATGTAAAATATCATGTGTTAGTAATCTGTGTGATTATATTCTATCTTTCATAATAATCTAACATATTTAGTGTAAATATTTTAGGTATAAATATTTTAACAGAATTATAGAGTTTGTTAACATATTCTTAGCAAGTAATCTATATATTAGGTTGTTTATTTTGGGAAGGAAACTCATGTATCATATATATACATGGCTTCTAATCAATGAAACATAAGATATATTCTTCCCAAATCCCCAATATACTTCTCACATTAGACTAATAACATGCTTGTGTAGTCTTCAACTGTAGTTAGTGCTTGAGAAAAATCAACGTTGTAGGGATTATTATACTTTACAAGCAAAATAAAAATAAAAATAATGCTTTTCTACTCATCCTATTTTTTCAAATTCTTCCCAATTTCCGACATCCTACACTTTGTTACTATGATATTTTATCTTTTGCAGACTTAAAAAGATTCAAAATTTAATAGGCCACCAAATCTTTCACTTGACCAATCAATTTTCGCCGTTATCATCATCTGGTCTGAAATTTCACATTACTGCAGAATCTAGAGATGTCTGATAGTACACAAATTTACTCTTACATAATTGAAAGGCTATTTCCTGTGCCCAATCAATTTTCAGTCCGCATTATACATTATTAAGACAGTATATCATGTTTCCAAGAGGTTTGAATAAATGGTGGATGATCTTAGTTTAAATATCCCAAAGATGCAATTATGGCAAGGAATATTGATTAAGAATTGATAAATCAGACCTCAAAATCATGGTACTCTCTGGCTTCTATCCAAACCATGGTACTTGATCAGTAGCCTGAAGTTTCATTTCCATGAACACCAAATATGTTCTTGGGGGCATCAAAAGCTATAAATTTCTCCTTAGGTACTAATAGTTGGACTAGCGACAAGGAAAGGTACTTTTGTCATCACGATGATGAGAAAGAAAACTTGTTTCTTGAGTCTCAATCCCTTGTTTCATTGACTCTCCATTTATGAGCTACTGATCTTAATACTTGCCGTATCAACACTCTTTGAACCCTACTATAAGCGTACCCAGCCGATGCCCAACGTTACTCTTTCCTTGCTTACGTATAGTTTTGTTCTTGGGTTCAGATTCGATGCAAAGATTAATGATCACAAACAATCCTTACTAATTATTCTGCGAATGATATAAATTATTTATTAATGATGTTGGATAAAATTAAAATTTTTAAAAAATTATAAGCACAAGAATTATTTCTTATTATTTCTTTGAATATTTTCATAAGATTTTAAATTTAGATATTTAAATTTATAAAAATTAAGTTTATAACTCCAATAGAAAACATAAATTATATAATAATAATAATAATAATAATAAAATTACTCAAATTCTTAATTTAATTTAATATTTTTATAATTTATAAATTAATTAAACAATTTTAATAAACTAATTATTTTAAATTTTAAATTTTTATCTTAAAAATTTTACTAAAAATTAAAATTAAAATGACACAAAACGAAAAAATCGAAATAAGTGTCTGTCATACTTAATTTAAAAACAAAACATTTTGGTTTCTTTTTATTTTTTATCAATTTAATTTTAAATTTTTATAAAATCAATAGTAGCATAATTAAAATTAAAATTAATTTAATTTTTTATAAAACTAATAATTGCATAATTAAAATTAACATGATATTATGTTTTTAAGAGCAAAATAGATAGAATAATTAACTTTTTGCATATTATATTTTCAAAGTGAAACACTCCTATTCCCAAGCGTTCTCAGCTGTTTGACATTTTCAATCAAGTAAAAGTTATAAAACGGCTAAAAATCCATAATTTGTAAAGACACTGCTCAAATAAAGGTAATCCAGAGACTCTATACACCGTCACCAAATACAAAAGCAAAAGTTACCACCTTTACCTTCCAAACCAAAGCGCCCTTTTCACTCGCATCACCCAAAGTTCATCTCCTTCGTACTCTTTTGAACTCTTTATACATATAACTAATGAATATCCTTTTATCTTTTCTTTCTTTCTTTCTGTCCATTTATGCGCTTCTTTTTACTTTCCTGTTCCTTTACCTATTTCTTCGACCCTTTTGATTCTCGCTGTTGAAGCATTCACTACTTGGCTGACGAGGTTGATGAAAAGCTGTGAATGTTAGCCATGGCTGCAAGGGACCAGTAATCGGCACCGTTGCTGCTCGCCACTTGTACAGTGTATTTACTACTTGGCTGACGAGGTTGATGAAAAGTTGTTAATGTTAGCCATGGCAGCAGGGGACCAGTAATCGGCACCGTTGCTGCTTGCCACGTGTACAGTGTATTCGACCGGAACTAGACACAACCCCCGGCTCCTCAGCTCCTTCCCTGATTCTCCTCCGTTTACTCCGCTCTCCTACGTAAAACAAAAATGATCCATGTCAGAATATCAATCAGCGTTGACTGGCTTTGACCCTCCCAATATTCATTTTCACCACTGTCAAAGGGTAGTCATGTCAAGTCTAGTAGCAGTAGGGACCCAACTGCTGACGGTGCCTGCCTATAGCAGCTAATGAGAAGGAAAGGAAAAGAAAATAGAACAACGAAAAATGATGTGTGCTTAAAGAAAACGGGCGTAGAACGACAAAAAATGATATGTGCTTAATTTAGAACTTACAGGCAGGTGTTCCAGGTAAGGAGAGCACAGAACCTGAACCTGATCTTGCAGGAACCTGATGTATCCCATCGCCTCATGAAGCACTGTTGCCGTGTCCGTCTGCCATATTTCAATTCCCCGACAACGTCATTTACCATTCATTACCTCAGTTTCTTTCCAGGAAATTTCTAAAAGGAAAAAACTTGTTATCGAATCGAGTTTCTTGTTTAGGTGTTTCTTTTTACCTTGCCAAAGGGTGACACAAGCTGTTGCAGTGCAGTGATTCGATCTCCAAGCTTCTCTCTTCTCACCTATTATTCCCAAGAATTTGATCTTTATAATTCTCAATAGTCTAATTAAGATGGAAAGCATAATCATACATGCACCATGCAATGGTCTTATATACATGCATGCAGCCAAAGATCTTTAATTTCCGGAATAAAACAAATTAAACACGAAAGTTCAGACCTTTACTCGGGCACTTGATTTGGGATTCTCCGATTTTATCTTTTTACTTGTTCTGTAGCTTCCCACCAGAGGAATTGAGCTTGTGGTGATGGTTCCTTCCATCGGTTCTCGCCTTGAAGCATTTCTTTTCCTCTGACGCAATAGTTATGCACATGTAATATAGTAAAGGAAAAGAACGAACAACTAAAAGAGAAGATGGAAGAAAATATTAACCGAGTCGCAATCACTCACGCTTTGTTGGGATACAGTATTGACATTGACAGAGCTGCCACGGTTGTTGAAGGTGGTAGTAATGGTGACGTTATTGCTATTGTTGTTGCCAGAAGAAGCCGAGGATGAGTCACTGCATGTGACACCAGACTTCTGAGGAGTAGCAGTTCTCGTGGCTTCACTAAACAACATAAAGTCGCCTTCATTATTCTGATGATTATACCCACCAAAGCAAAGCATTTTGGGAGGCTTCACAGAGGAAGATGAGTGGTGATGAAAAGTATTGTGGTCCACACCCAGACCCACAACATCACCACCACCATCATTACAGAACAATAACTCAGAGAAGCTTTTGGCTCCTCCCTCTAAAAGATGGTCCCCCTCGTCAAAACTCTCACTACCCTCCATTGAAATCCAACTCTTCTGCACTACGCAAAACGAAAGGTCGACTTCTTTGTTTATCTTCCTCTCGCTTTCTCTTCCTCCAGCAGCCGTTACATAATAGGAAGAGAAACTGTGAGAGGTGCGAAAGCAAGTGTTTGATGTGCGACAGGGACAGAAGTTGGGTTTGGAGATAGTTCCAAGACTGGGTTTAGTTTTCGGGGTGTTTTCAGTCAAATAAACTGTGCCCGAGAAAACCGTGGTTGAGTCACCCGAAGCATTTGGTTATTTTTCGCATTTCTTTCAATACTTTACCTTGGCTCTTTGTCTTGGCTGAGAAAGAGAAAATGGTTAAACCCAAAACTCGACTGCTCACCCACCACCCCTTCACCGACTGGCTTTTTACGAGTAAGCGACTGAGCCTGAGCAGTCCATTCTCGACCGTACTTTTGGACACGTCTGCTCACATGCAGCCTGCTCTACGCGCTAATCAAAACGGATGCATGGGGACGACCTCAACTTTTACTTGTTAAATTATGCCTTTTTGTCTTACGAAAAATCAATTTTTTATATTTAAAATTAATGTCCAATTATTATTTTTTAAAATGAAATAAATTTCTATATTAACACAATGTCCAGCAAATTACGTCAATAGAATACTTCACACTAAATAAACTCTATATAAGAGGCTCAATCGAGAGAATATAAGTAGAAGGATTCGAACACAAAATCTTTTACTTTATATTCTTTACTCTACTAACTCAACTACTTTTTAAAGGTCCTCTAATTATTTCTGAACTATATGTATTTTGTAGTCTTGTCATATTTTTACAAGGAATTGTTTTCTGTAATTTAAATTTATAATATTACAGTCACAGTAAAACAACTGCTAATAGATTTAAATAAGTGGTATTAAAAAGAGAACAGATAAAATTTGCAAAGTACTAAATATATAAAGTAGAGAAAACTTGGCAACATATCACATAAAATCAAAATAATATATTCACCATTCAATGAAATGTGAAAGATAATATAAGGTATATTTAAAAGAATCAACACATACATTTATACTATTTTATAAGAGAATTTTGATTTTTTAATACAACAAATAGTATCATGTATCAACAATGAAACGTCGGTAAAATAAATATATAAAAATTTACTACTAATAAAACCATAATAGAACAATCATTAAAAAATTCTATCGATTAAGCCGGTTTAATTATAAAAATTTTGAATTATCTTATTTTTTATTCAATTTTTAATTTTCAGGTTCAATTTACTTTAATAATTCTTGTCGTTAAATTTTGATTAATTTGTTAATTAATCACCCCAATTTTTATAAATTAACAAGTTCTTATAAAAGAAAATTTAATTAATTGATTTTCATTTAATAATCTCTTTTTTCAATTAAGCTTCAATTTTTTTATGGGTAAAGACAATATTTTTCAATCATATTTTAATTTCTTTAATTTTAATTAATCTTTAATTAATTTTATGACAACCTAGTTAAACCTTTAAACTTTTTATTTTATCGATTTAATTTTTATTATAATTTTTAAAGCACCGTAATAGGGTATCCAATCATTATTATCTTTGACTCATCGTTATTAATTTGTGAACCCAACTAATGTTCTCATTATTAACGGGTTAAATATAATAAATAAGCTCTAACAGTATCTAAATTAATCCTTTAAAAGATGGTCGAGTTAGTAGAGGGAGGCATAAGATCACAACGTCTTATATTTGAATCTCCTATATATACTCTTTCGATCAAGCCTATCATACTTGATTGGCGTGATTTACAAACTATTATGTCAATTCGAAGGTTTATCCAATGTAAATCTAAAAGATAACGACTAAGGATTCTTTTAATTTGTTAAAAAAAAGTATCTAAATCATAATGTTTTTACCACATAAAATAGCTTATATACGTATCATCAATCCAGGTATTCAAAAAGATATAAACAATGTAGCATCATAATTTTTATTACCCAAAAAGGGCTAATAGCTTAATCTTACATCTTTTCTCCAATAAAAATAACTCCATGAACCACAAATCACTGTTCAAAATTTTAATAACTTTAATATATATTTATATTTAATCTAATTAGGTTTTAAATGTTAACTAATTTAACCATCGTCTGTTTTACAATTTATGTTAATTACATTATTATTTAATTAATTAAATTTAAAATTATAAATATTACGTACTCTCTCATATTAATAAAATATACTTTTTTAATGTTTAAAGTTATTTTTTATAGTTAATAAATCTATTCTACTTTATTTTAAAATGAAATATGATTTACTATGACTTTAATATAAGTAATGATATCATTAGAACTTTATTAATTCATTTAATGTATTTTATTTAAATCAAAAAATATTTTTAATATAATAATTTGTTATTTTGATATAAAATATTTAAAGATTTAAATATGAAACATAAAACTAATGAACACATCTCCACCAAGTTAGGCTGAAAACACCATGCAAAAATAGTTATTAAATATTAGTATTAATTAATTTATTAGGAAGGGAAATTGAAAGGAAGTAATAATTATTAACTAATAACATGGAACCTTAGGCCCTGAAGCCCTCAACACAGAGACCTTCCTGACCAGCGCGTTACGGGGTCTGATAATGTAGGCGCGTGAAGGAGTTTAGAACCTTCTTTTGTTTTCAGAAACTAAAGACCACGTGTTCGGTTGAGAATAAAAGCGGGTCCCCAAAAATTGTGACCGAGTTGGTAGAAAGATCCCATCAAGCATGTGTGGTATGACCTCCGTCGAACAAGCGGACGAAACAGTAGTTACTAATGGACGGAAAGGGTAGTTGAAAATAAGCTCACGATCACGCCTTTTTTTTCAGATTTTTTAAATTGCATTAAAAAACGAAAGTAATCTCTTTTGTTAATTTTTTAAAAATTTTATTCCATTTTTATTTTATACCTAAACTTCAAATCTCTTATTTCACTAATTTAATTTTTAGTCTGATTTTTTAAAATGTTAATGTATTCCAATTACAAGTCTTTATTTCCAGTTAAGTTATTACTTATTAGATCCTATGAAAAGTATTAGTTATAAATCCTATGGACATTTAAAGCTATAGAGTTAGCTTAAATCGCTCTTCTATCAATATTTGTTTTGAAAACCAAAGAACCAAATGAATGAATCTACCGTTTTCTTCTCACTCATTTCTCTGGTCGACACTTTTTGCTAGGCGGCTGCCGGAGGAAACCCGCCGCCGCCGCAACTCTACGTGATGACGTGGCGAATTGAGGGCTAGTGTAGGCTGGTTTGGTGAAGGGGACAAGAGAAGAGACCTATGTGTGCCACGTTACAAGTTTGTTTTATTATAATTAGACAAGTGAGAGAATGGGCTCTACTCGAGGTGGCCATGAAAAGTACGATAGGGGACACTAGTCAATACCTGTTTTCCATGCACATTTGCTTCGTCTCCTCGTGCATCTTTCGACACCTCGTTGGTCTGGTCTCTTGGCTTGGCTCTCCTTCCCTGATAACTTCGTTCTATGTCTTAGTAAAACCCAACCGGGTTGGCTTTTTGGTTCACTTTTGTTTGAAGGATATAAAAAAAGAAAAATAGATATGGAACGAAAGATTGAGTTTGGTAAGGAATTATAATTATAGAGTTATTATTTTAATTACCCATTTTTAGCTAATTCTCCATTCTTCTGCTAATCCAGAGAAATGAGTATCATTACTCTTTAAATGTTTGTGATAATTAATGAAAATATAATTTATTCATTAATTAAAATATTATAATTAATAATTAATTAAAATATAATTAATTACAATATAATTAAATATATTATTATTATTATTTATTACAATATAATTAATTAAAATATAATTAATTAATTAAAATATAACTAACTAATATAATTATTCATTAACTAAATATTGTAATTAATTAATTAAAATATAATTAATTACAATATATTTAATAAAAAATTATTAATAATTAATTAATTACATTATAATTGATTAAAATATAATTAATTAAATAATTATAGATAATTAAAATATAATTAGTCTTAATTAAAATATTGTAATTAATTAATTAAATATAATTAATTAAAATATTATTATTAATTAATTACATTATAATCAATTAAAATGTGACTAATTTAAAATATAATTATTCATTAATAAAATATTGTAATTAATTAATTAATTATAATATAATTAATTAAAATATTAACAATAATAATTAATTAAAATATTATTAATAATTAATTAATTATAATATAATATAATTAAAATATAATAAATTAATTAAAATATTGTAATTAATTAATTAATTAGTTAAAATATACTTAATTAAAATATTAATAATAATTAATTAGTTAAAATATACTTAATTAAAATATTAATAATAATTAACTAGTTAAAATATAATTAATTAGTTAAAATATAATTAATTACAATATTTAATTAATCAATATATTGTAATTAATTATTTAAAATATAATAAATTAATAAATTAAAATTAAATAAATTTTTATTTCTCAATATTTTTTACGAATCAACCACTATCATTGGTAATGGTAATGATTCCATCCTCTTAACCAACCATCATAATTATAATGATAATATCCATTCCAATTCCGCACTATATTTATTCTCATTCCTATTACCATTTCCTCATACGAACCAACCGCCCCTGTGAATAAACTGTTAGATAATAAACTTAAATTATGATTGTTAGAGTCCTAGTTAGAGTTATTAGTTAGCGTCATTGCTTAAGTTAAATAGTAGTTTAGTTTATCAAAAATTGGTTTTGTAAACTTATATTTAAATAGACATATTTCATGTTTTATAAGATGGGAATTTACCTCATAATAAAGAATTTTTTGTTTAGTTTCTATACCTCTGTTTCTTTTGCCTCTTCTGTATTTTATTGTCCAACAAATTGATATCAGAGCTAGAAATCAGTTTTTTACCTTCCATCTCTTTGAGACGTTTTATCAAACACTTTTCGTGCAGAACACTAAAACTAGCAACGACCAAAGTAACAAGGGTAGAGAGCAAAAGATATAGAAAGAAGAAGAAGACAAGTCGTAGAGGAAGACGTGAGATTCAGAAATCGTGAGTTAGAGAAAGGAGAGACAAACGTTTGGTGAGAAGAACATTGCTGACGTTTAGCCACTCGCCAAAAGATATAGAGAAGTGCTAGAAGCTATATTTTGAGGGTGTTCCATAGTAAAAACCAAGATGAATGGAATGCTACTGTTTCAATTTCCGAAACTTAATAAGGTGAATTATGACAACTGATGTATCAGAATAAAAGAATTGCTAAGATCATAAGATGTATGGGATATCATAGAAAAAGGCTACAATCATCTGAAATGTGAAGAAGTGTTAACAATAGCGCAAAAGGAAGCGCTAGAAAGTTAAAAAGAAGGATCAACAAGCACTCACTCCTATTCGTATGTGGTTAGATGAAAATATGTTCAAAAAGGTGTCCACTGCAACTATGGCAAGAGAAGCGTGGGAGATTTTACAAAATTGTTTTAAAGGAAAGACGAAGTAATTAAAGTACATCTGTAGATTTTCAGATGTGACTATGAAAATCTCAAGATGGAGGATTCTGAATCTATAGAAGAGTATTTTGGTAGAATCTTGACTATTGTGAATCAATTAAAGAGATATGGAGAGCCGATGGAAGACCTTCAAGTGATTGAAACAATTATTTTGTCGCTAATTTCAAAATTTGACTACATTGTGATTGTCATTGAAGAGTCAAAGGATTTGGAATTGATGTCTATAGATCACCTTTTAGGTTCATTACAAGCCCATGAAGAGAGATTGAAGAAAAGAGAAGAGCCAGATGCCCAAGTGTTGCAGGCGAAGTTGAATTTAAATGAAAAAGAAGACAATCAACATCAAGAACGTAGTAGAGGACGAGGAGGTAGAGGTTGTGTTCGAGGCTGGAATCGTGGAAAATGTGGAAGAGACAGAGGAGGCAGAAATAATTTGAATGACAACGAAGAGTCAGATTTTTAGCAACAATATCCAAGAAGACGTGGTATAGGTGGATCGTTTCAACAAAGTCGTGGTCAAAGATTCAATACACAATGTTATAATTGCGAAAGATTTGGTTGCTATGCAACGGAATGTAGATAGAATTCAAATGAAGAAGAAAATGCAAATTATGTTGAGGTTGAAAAAGATGATGATGAAGCATTTGTTTTGTTATTAAAGTGGAATGGTTGGTGACAAAGAAAGGAGTGAGGAGTCTTGGTATCTCGACTTAGGAGCCAGCAATCATATGATGGTAATAAAGATTTATTTTGTAGTTTTGATGAATCTGTTAAGAGCAATATTTCTTTTGGTGATACAACTAAAGTTCCAATCAAAAGTAAAGGAGAAACTTTATTAAATTGAGGAACGAAGATTATTAGTTTATATCTTATGTTTATTATGTTTCTGCTTTGAAAACAAATATATTGAGTATTGGACAACTTTTGGAGAAAGGCTCTGAAATATAGATGAGAGAGTGGATTGGTCATACGAAATGGAAAAGGAAGATTGATTGCAAAAGTGCCAATGTTGAAAAACAAGATGTTCATATTGAAGATCAATAAACATAGTACCATATGTTTAAAAGCTACTAAGAATAATTCATCATGGTTGTGGCATCTCAGGCTGGGCTATTTGAATTTTGGTAGATTGAAGCTATTGTATAAGAGAAGAATGGTACATGGTTTGCCTTTTATAATTCATCATAATCAAATTTGTGAAGGTTGTATGTATGGTAAGCAGTCTAGGAGAAGCTTTCCAAAAGAGTCTCTATCTCGAGCTACACAACCACTCAAATTGGTGTACGTTGATATATGTAGTCCTATCGCACCAAGTTCATATGGAAAGAACAAGTTCTTTTATTATTTATTGATGATTATACTCGCAAGACTTGAGTTTATTTTTTGAAGAAAAAATCTGAAGCATTTAAAGTGTTCAAGAAATTTAAAGCTTGAGTTGAGAATAAAAATGGTTATCTAATTAAAACAATTCGGACTAATCGAGGAGGTGAATTCACGTTAAATAAATTTAATCAATTATGTGAGTATCTTGGTATTCAACATTCTTTGATGGTTCCTAGATCACCCAACAAAATGGAGTTGTGGAGCGTAAAAATAGAACTATTCTTAACATGGCTCATAGTATGCTGAAAAGTAAGAGGATGCCAAAGGAGTTTTGGGTTGAAGCAGTAGCATGTGCGATGTATTTGAATAATCATAATCCTACAAAGAGTCTAATGCAAATGACTCCACAAGAAGCTTGGAGTAGAACGGGGTCAAGTATTTCGCAATTAAGAGTATTTGGAAGCATTGGCTATGTGCATGTTCTTGATGAAATAAGAAGCAACTTGGATGATAAGAGTCAGAAGTTCATATTTGGTAGCTATGTTGAAAATCCAAAAAGGTATAAATTTTACGATATTCAAAATGAAAAAATAAATCATTAGTAGAGATGTTGAATTTGATGAAGAAGGTTCATAGGAGTGGCATATACCACATGATAAAAATTATAAATTTCTTCCTTTGTTTGATAAATTTTTTTAATGCAGATATGTCCTAGAATCAAATTTTTACTGATGCTACATCTTAAACTCCTCCACGTGAAGTTCAAACAACTAAAACAATTATATCTCCACAAAGCTCCTCCAAGAGGCCACATCGTATACGAAGTTTAGAAGAAATATATAAAGTAAAAAAAACACAATGATTCTACTCTATTTTGTTTGTTAGTAGATACGGAACCAATGATGTTTAAAGAAGTTGACAAAGACGAAAGATGGAGATTTGCTATGGATGAAGAGATGAAAGCAATTAAAAAGAATGATACTTGGCGATTGATAGATCTTCCAAAAGGGAAGCAACTTGTAGCAGTAAAGTGGATTTATAATGCTGTAAATAATTTCAGATTATCTGCATTTAGTGACAATGATTGAGGAGGAGAAATTGATGATCGAAAAAGCACAAGTGATTTTGTTTTCTTTATGAGAAGTACCGTGCTTGCTTGGAGTTCTAAGAAACAACCGATTGTTACTCTTTCAACTTGTGAAGTTAGGTATGTTGCAGCTGCTTCCTGTGTTTGTCATACTATTTGGTTGAGGAAGTTATTGAAAGAGCTGAAATTTGAACAAGATGGAGCTATGGATATTTTTGTTGATAATAAGTATGTTATTGCTTTGGGAAAGAATCCAGTTTTTCATTATAGAAGTAAACACATAGATACCAAGTACCATTTATAAGATAATGCATTGGCAGCAAAGAGGTTCAATTGAAGCATGTGACATCTAAAGATCAAGTGGGCATATGTTTACTAAAGCTTTAAAATGTGAAGATTTCTACAATTTGAGAGCTATTCTTAGAGTTATTAAAGGTTGAATTACAAGTTTAAAAGAGGGAGTTAGATAATAAACTTGAATTATGATTGTTAGAGTCCTAGTTAGAGTTATTAATTAGAGTCATTGTTTAAGTTGCATAGTAATAGTTTAGTTTATCAAAAATTGGCTTTGTAAGCCTATATTTATATGGGCATATTTTATGCTTAATAAGATAGGAATTTACCTCGTGATAAAGAAGTTTGCCTCTTCTGTATTTTGCTGTCCAACATAAACAAGCCTATCAAAACCAATCCAGTCGTCAATAAAGCTCCGATGTTATAAGTTGTTAAGACGCCATTGTTCTTTCAGCATCTAGGATTATCATTCCCCTATTAGAGCAACCATAAACGTAAATCTGACTATTCCATGGTATCCATCTCCATCTGTATATTCTCATCGTGAATTCGACCATAAAGGCATTGAATACTGTTTTAAACTCGAACAGCTTTTCAAGAAAGTGACGTTACAATACGACCTTTATGGAGTCCGTGCATTATCACAATTGAGCACGCACAGAGGTGCCTGCTCATGAGTGTGCGCATGACCAAAGGCGTGAAAGAGAAGCACTCAAATTGTTGTCGAAGAAGTACTTACCAGTCTATAGCTGATATCAGCGTGGAGAATTAATGGACGCGTGCTAGTCTCATTCACCCGAGTCATTCCCCAGTTTCTTTATGTTAGTGTTCCTCAATCACTATATTTTGATAAGGATCATTTATAGAAATTATAGATTGTTATCTAATTGATGTATACAAATTACATGTTGTTATCTTTTAATATTATTTATGATATTATTTACCTATATAAAGATTTTAAGTTTATAAATTTAAAAAATCAACTTTTTAAGGTTATCTTTTATTTAAATAGATATCACCTATGCTTTTTATTTATTTATTCCCAGTCTTATGTTGGTATCAACGTCTAGTCTCGTGAGAGTAAAAACACAGTATGCAATAGTAAATTTCTTTCATCTATTTTTCATTTATCAAAAAGTTTTAAATTCTAATTTTATGTATGCAGCAATCTCGCACTTCAATGATCATCAATAATAAATTTCTTTCATCTATTGTTTATTTATCTAAAATTTATAAATTCTAATTTTATGTAAGTGGTCATCTCACACTTCGATGGTCATTATGACCATTAGAGCATGCCAATGGAGAAATTTTTTCAATCAAAAGAGTTTTGATCAATTATAGAATATGGAATTCAAAAGTTACTAAAAGACAACAAATTCATAAAAGTAGAACTAGAATCTAGAAGGCTGAAGGATTTGAAGGTAAAATGTCATCTCTTTCAAGTTATTGATCATCCCGTCTTAGAAATTATTATTTATAAAAAAACTTCTAAGGATATTTAAAATTCTAAGAAGAAGAAATATCAAGGCTTTGTGAACAACTTCAAGCCTTGAAAAGAGATCTTGAAACATTGGCAATGAAAGATGAAGAAGTTATTACAACTTATTGTGTCAAAGCAATAAAGAATTGGATTAGTTATTGTACCAAAGTTTAATTATATTATTTGCTCAATTAAAGTCTTCAAAGACATAGTATAAATTGCAAAGCATCTTATTGGTCTATGAACTAAAAATGAATTGGAATTCAACCATAGAGGGGCAAGCATTAAAGGCTTCTATTGATACTCATGCTAACAATTATAAAAGACGGGTTAAAGTAGATGTACAGGTAGATGAAGGGGAGATGGTAAAAATCAAGATGTCAACAGAGATCACAAGGCCAATAATGATTAACATCAAGGCAAAGGCAAATGGTAAGATTTTAATAAATATATAGTTCTTTCAGTGTCGCAAATTTGATCGTTATGAATTTTAATATTGTACTGGGTTGTCTAATAATAAAGAAAAGGAAGAGATTCCAAAATTAATAAAAAAGAAGGAAGCATAAACATTATTGAAGGTTGTTCAAGATGGAAACAAACTTAAGTTAGATATTTGATATGTGGATAGGAATTGCAGTAACCATATTAATGATAATGTCCTCTTTTTCTTATCTAAATGAAGATTTTCATTTTACTATGATTTTTGGTAATTTTGCTACTATAAAAGTGATGGGAAAATGTGATTTTAAATAGAATTGGGAATAGTTTTATGGAAACAATATGTAATATCTTGACTTCAGAGTGTTACTCAGTTACAAAAGAAAGTTATGTTATCACTATTAAGAAGGAAGCTTGGAAAATTTATAATCCTATTAGAGGTGATATGACAGTTGTTCATATGAGTTCAAATGTTTTATTTTATTTTTACAAATATTGAAAATATTCACTCTTGTTTGGTGGTTGAAGTAAAGGATCCCTTATAGTTGTGGCATTTTTTTGTTATGGTAATTAAATTTTGGGGGATTGAAGACCCTCCAATAAAGAATATGGTGACAGATCTTCCTCAAAGTACTACTTCTTCCTAAGTATATGAAGAATGTATTGTTAGAAAACAACAGTATTGAACTAAGAGAGGTTCCAATGGATATTTTGATTATAATCTTTCAAACACTCTTTAGGGAACATTTTGAGAATTGTTTAAATCATAACTGCATTAAACAAATTAGTTTTTAGCATTTGAAGTTGTTAAAAATATGCTTTCGAGGTGATTGGTTGACCAATAAAAGTTAAAGTTATTAAATTTGATATGTACCGTGAGCTTGTAATAGTGTTTGAAATATTAGTCAACCAATGAGTCATATTGGTTAATCATTATGCCTAGTCGTTTACTATTTTCCTAACTACTAATAACTCTAGTGTTTCTAGTGTATACTGGTTTACCAATATGCTATATTGGTTAACTAGTTCACCCTAAGTCGCCTTTGTAATGGCTAGTTCTTGACTTCAATGGCTATAAAGGGTCACAACACATTATAAATAGGTGTTTTCTCATTAATTTTATAATCAATAAGCACTTGGGTACATTTTACGCGCATTTCTAATTATTTTTCAATCATTTAAGCATTATTGTTTCATATTTACATGAGTGAGCCTCTTTAAAATTATCAAGTGATAAAGTAAAGTATTTTAAGTTATAATTAGAGCATTATATTATTATACTTGGGTGATGATCTAAGTGAGGTTGAGGTTCCTCTTCATTTTGGAAGAAAATTGTAAAGAGTTTCTTTTTGTCGAGAAAGATTATACAAAGATTATTCTTTGCCTTCAAAGAAGAATTATAGTAGAATTTCAAGAAGAGTCTTAGAAGTGGACACAAGCAAGGTTGTTTGCCAAACTATTGTAATTAGTTGCATTCTCCCTTCCCTATCCACTTTAAATTATTACTTAATGGTTTGATTGGTTTATGTTAAGCAATCCATTTATTTATATATATATATATATATATATATATATAAACTGTGGCATTAAATTACCCCAACTTTATGTTTGTTACGGAAATAGCTTGACATTAAGTTTTTTTTATTAATATTGTTAACGTAACCATGTTAGATATTTTAATATTCCATAAGGTTGACACATGTGTCTTTTTTTAACTCATTTGTTTAATATTCAATTACACTTAAACACAAAATAAAACCTAATTCCCAAATTATTGATGACATTTTGCTATAATACTATTAATCTTGGTCATCTTTTACTTCCCCTTCAGCAATAAGGCTCACCTGTTTTAATATGATTATCCCCCTACAATCTACCTTCCACGATAGTCCTCTTTTAGCTACAATTGGGATTATCGAACATTTTTTAGGTGAGTTAATATAAACCTAGTTTATCTGTTTGAGAAAAAAAATGCTTGTCGTTTCAGTGTTGTTGAATTGGCTTGTTTGATCTTCTATATATCTTGTCATTCTTCTATTATATTTCAACTATCTCCAAATCTTGTTGTCATTGGAAATAAGTTTTAAAAGTGAGTTCATCTAATTAGGAATGCACTGCTTTAACAGGTAATATGTGAAAAAGATCTAGAAGGGGGAGTTGAATAGATCTTTTTAATTTCTCCCGAAAAGTACTACAAAAAATAGAGAATTAGAACACACAAAATAAACAATCAAAATTGAAATGTAAAAGAGTAAGAAGAAAGGCAAACACTGTTTTTATAGAGGTTCGGTGCTAAGACCTACGTCCTCTACCTAAACTCCCACTTAGGATTTTGACAAAACACTTTACTACACACTTTTTAGTTCAGTGTGAACTTTTCAACACCACTTGATTTCCGGCTCAAGCTACACCT
>JAOSBN010000178.1:43096971-43121455 GCA_027563595.1 Erythroxylum suave | reverse complement strand
TCTGCAACTTGATTTGCCATTTTGGAGTGCTTTTGCTGCTGCATTTGTTTAAAGGCGGGTGCTGGGTGCAACGGGTTTAGATCATAGCTTGTCAGCTTGGGCGTTGAACGCGTGGAGGTTCTATGTTCATACTCGAAAAATAGAGTTTGCAGGCGACGCGGGGCGGGCTGGGTGGCGGTCAGACGGTGGTGGTAGGCGGGCTGGCTGGCGGTTGCGGGAGCGGGAGCCGGAGCTCAAGCGGGGGCTTGTCCCTCTCTGCCTCCGCCCCTGTTTCCCTATATGAACCAACAACACCTAACTACATGTTCACAAGGTCAACAGTCGTCATAGTTGAATTATTGAATGGACTACGCCCTTTTTTGTATTTAAAAAGGGAAAAGAAAAGTACATTAAAGAGAGCCCCAGCACAGTCTCATCTTCCCAGCACCCATGGCGTCATCACGTAAAATCCTTTTCAAATCCTTAGGTGGGACCTCCAGATCATGAAAACCTCTTTCCATCGTTAATACGTAGGTCGCCAGAAATTCTGCACACTTATTTCCCTTACGATATACATGAGCCAAATCCACTTGCTAATCTCTGCTGAGGAGCACATGGATTTGTCTAAGAAGTCTAGTATTAGCATTGGGTTGATAACCATCTTGGTTTAAAAGATTAACTATCAAAAGACAACCGACATCTAGTTTCACATGGCTGAATTCGCAGTCCCATGCCATATTTAATCCATCCGCTATAGCCTAAATCTTTGTATGGAGAGATGTATAGCACCCAATGTTTCGACAACCCCCTCTAATCCAGCTTCCATCGTAACTACGAAGAAGAGATCCTGCTCCTGCTTTCTGGATGCCCCTTTAACAGCACCATCACAATTTAAAGAGACTCAGCAGCTCGTGGGTTTTCTCCACTTAACCTTGCATGCTTCTTTCCGACCACTACTACTTTGAATGCACTTCAAAGTGTACCTTGCCTTCATACTGAAATCCGAAAGCATTTTGACTTCCTTTGCAAGTTGAGACGCTTGAATGTGCTCATTGCAAAAGATATATTTGTCGCGTGCTTCCCATAGTTTCTAGTAGCTAAGTCCAAACATCGAGGCCCACTCTCCACTAGGAAAAGGGATGGTCATACGTCCTCTAAGATTCTGAATCATCCAGTTAGCAAAATTATTATTCATGAACTAATCCATTTGACGTGACGGGACAAAGATCTTCCAAACATGTCGTGCCAGCTTGCATCGTTTAAGTATATGATCAACATCCTCTTTCTCACTGCCACACAGACTACAAGCTTCATTATCTGTTATATGTCATCTAACACGTTCTTTTTTAGTGAGGAGAGCTCCTCATAACACTAACTAAAGGAACACACAATCCCGTTAAGCCCCCTCGTGCTTCCAACTTACATCCCATTTGTTGTCTTGTGAATCCCAGACGTTGCCCATTTCAAATCATATGCTAATTTGACATAAAAGTATCCATTGCTCGTCCTATCCCAGAAATGGCTAGCATCTCCATCCTCCTGTTTTGGTGGATTAGTCCCAGCAATGATAGAAAGGATTTGGTTTGACAAATCTCAGTTAAAGATACCCCATTCCCAATTGCCGTCAAGACTAATAAAGTTACAAACTGGAAAAGCAAGCTCTTCCTATGTGATATCCCAGCTAGCAAGAAGGTTGAGAGGCCCCACATTGGCAAGCCAATTGTCAGCCTAGAACGGAACTTTACTGCCATCACCAATCTCCCATCGCATGCCCAGCTCCAAATCAGGCCATATTGTCTTAATATTATGCCAAAGAAGGGATCCGTTTTGGTTATTATGAGACGAGCCTTTAAGGTCCTCCCATCTATACTTGCATCTTAGAACTCTAACCCAAAGGAGATCAGGCCTCGTGGCAAGAGTAAGCCCAATTTTCATCAGGAAAGTATTATTTTAAGGCTCAAGCTTCTTAATGTCATAACCTCCATTACAACGAGGTTAGCACATATCCTCTCATCTTACCAGATTCACCTTTCACAACTCCTCCGTATTACCCCAAACAAAGGCTCTGATCAATTTTTCAATGCGATTACAAAGGCCATTTGGTAGTTTGGTAGTTTTCATGGAATAAAACGGAAGGCCTTGTAAGATCGAAGTAGCTAAAGTAACAGATCCTGTAAGAGACAAGGTCCTGGCAGCCCAACCCGAAAGCCTTTGTTTAACTTTCTCCTCAACATAAGCATAAGTATCAAAGTTAACTCGATTATGAAGGAATGCAAACCCTAGGTATTTACCCAAGTCATCAATTCGAATAAAACCCAACTCATTGCTGATCCATTTTGCACGTGAAGCCTGGTATTTTTAGAGAAAAGGATCTGGGTTTTATTGTTACTAACCTTGAGTCCAGATTTTAAGTACATATTTGTCAATTTGATTGAGTTAACTACATGCAAGTAGTTTTTATGCAATTATTTTCTAGGGAAAATATTACACTATGAGCGATATCTATCTTGAATATTGAACTAGTTAGAGTCGAACGATATAACTTATCACATATAAGTGTTACTTTTTTCCCCTTTACAAAAAATAAGAAGGCTAAGTGGTGAGAAGATAGCAACTCTACAAAGAAATATCTAAAATCTTAAATCTTTTAATCTATCGAGAAAATGAAAGTTTAATATGTAAGTGTGATTTTTTTTGTTGAGTATCAGTAATAGAAGTATTTTTTGTCCTATTATTTTATGTTTGAAAATATAAACTTTAGTATTAGAGCTATAAATATTATGCAATTTGATTGAAATCAAAATTGTTGTTCTTTAATGATTTAAAGAAAGATAAAATATTACGTTTCATTTCATCGAGAAATGAATTATGATTTTAAAATTTTGTTCTATAAGAAAATAAAGAAAGTTGAAATAAGATGAAAAATGACAAATGATGAATCTATTTTTTCCCAAATATTATATAAACTATTGTCAATTATATCCAAAATTAATAGGGAAGAGCGAATATGTTGTTCTTTTGGTCATTATTAATGTGTTCATGTGTATTTGGAAAAATATGTTACACACAATATTAAAGAAATAACTGAGTTCTATTATTGTGTTTTTGTAAAAATCACTATCTAAAACATTTCTTTTGTGCATCATCAAACGTCTATGTTTGAGTGAATGTGTTGGAGTATCATATATTTGATCTAATAACCCCTTTTTCATTTTGAAATACTTTGTGGTCCGTTGTATGGTGTGACCATCACTTGTCAATTAGGATAAAAAGTTAATAAAGAATGATGGAACCTACTTTGTAAATTAGAGGGTAATTTAAGAATTTCCAAATAAGTACGAATATGTTAATTAACTTATACAAGTTGTCTCCCTTTTTTTTGCTTGTCTCACCTTTACTTTTAGATGAGGCATTCATCATTTTATTGAAACTTGAAATCAGGAACAATTATCATTTTTAAAATAAAATTCACAAGGATTTATTTGTATATTTTGAGATTCTCATGTGCTATGAACTAATATTGATATATTATTGAACAAGCAAACACATTGGTGAATTAAGCAAAAGTTATTTTCATGCCATTTGCTTATTTTTATTCATGGGAGTAGTATTATGGTTTTAAGTAATGTGTGTTTTAAATTTTCTGAACACAATATTTGAAGTGTAACTGTAGGTAAATCCTATAGTGGGATAACTTATTGTAAAATATTTGTAACGAATTATAGTTGTTAACACCAAACAACTTGACTAATTTTAGTTTAAAGTGCGAGTTGTCATTGTGAAGAAAGAAGAAGAGTTTGAAAGAAGGAATAAGAATAAAGATCGCTATACTGAATAATTTTTGATAATGCATCTATTTAGTGTACATTATATATTGGTATGTGAATATCAATTGAAATTAGTAACATGATCACCTATATATGGGAATACCATGATGGAGTACAAAGAATATCATACCTCAATACCATGTATATGTAAAAAAAAATTCATTACTTATTATAGATAAGTAACACATATTCTTTAATATTAGTATATTATAATCAAGAACCAAAAATATCATACTTTAATATAAACTATATTAAGACATAAGATTTACAATACCACATCTATATTCTAGCGTCCATGTCTAAGAAAACGCTAAAACTTTAACATAGAAATATTATAACTAAGTGTAAAGATTATTATGTCTTAGTAAAAAACATACAAAGAGATAATACATATAATACTAGCTCTACGCATAAAAATACTTTTACTCAATAAAACTTAGATTAATTAGAGTTTGAAAGGGGAATACCATGAATGAATGAAAAGAATAACATGGATGAATATGAAATATAATATGACACTATACAGATAATACCATGCCTATGTATAAAAATTACCATCATTCATTACAGATAAGTGATTCATACATTTGAATATTGGTATACTATAATTGAGTAAAAAATACCATACCTCAATACAAACTATACTAGAGTATATTTATATAACGCGTACTTGTAATTAAACATGTTGATGTTAGGTATTGGTGGGTACGTTTAACTACATACTCCTATGATCAACAATTGACGATATGTTGATTTTTTTAATGGATTATTTGATGGACATGGTTAACCATATGTTTGTGTACCAAACCATATTTATAAAAGATTGCATTGCTATGAAGGACAAAGTTGACGACATACCTATGTATGAAAATGTGTGCTTTTTAGGTATTGCAGGACACGTTTAACTACACATTTGTGTAGTTGACCATAGTGATGCTTGAATTATTCAATGAATTACATCTGTTTATCTACACATTCATGTATTTGATTGATTTAACTATATATTCATCTAATCATTGTAGTATGAGTTTGTATGCCATGTTCATTATTCCTTTTTTTGGGGAAAGTTAACACTTAAGCGATATCTATCTTGAATATTAAACTAGTGATAGTTTAATGATACGAAGTAACTTATAACACTTACTTTTATATTTAACAAATATAAGAAGGGCTAAGCAGTAGTAAGATAACAACTCTATAAAGAAATCTCCAAAAATTAAAGTTTTTTTAAACTAGATGACAATAGTTTAATTCGTAAGTGTGATTTTTTTGTTGAGTATCAGTAATGGAAGTTTTTTTTTCTTATTAGTTTATCTGTATTTGAATATAAAGTTTGGCATCAAAGTTATTATAATAGTGCAATTTGATTGAGATCAAAATTATTATTCTTTAATGATTTTGGTAAAGATAAAATGTTATGTTTCATCTCATTGAGAAATGTATTATGATTTTAAAATCTTTGCAGAAGTAAAGATTGGTTTGGAAGTTACATAGTAGAAATAATGTTTTAAGTATTTACAATCTATCATCCAAAGTAATAGAGAGATCAATGAAGATATAGTTCACCGTATCAGATCAAGATGATTCAAATGGAAAAGTGCATCAGGCGTGTTACGTGACAAGAAGATACTATTTGAGTTCAAAGGTAAATTCTATCGTTTAGCGATTAGTCCAACCATGCTCCATGGGTTGGAGTGTTGGCCTATCAAAAGGTGTATAATAATAAGCTAACGGTGGCAAAGATGAGGATGCTTTGTCAACTATGTAACCTTACTAGAAGAGATAAGGCCATGAATGTAATAGTAAAAGACAAATTAAAGATGACTAATATTAATAGAAAATTGAGAGAGATGGGACTTAGGTGATTTAGATATTTTAAAAGGAGACATCTTGAAGCTCTAGAGAGAAGATGCAAGAAAATTATACTTAGAGATTGTAAGAGCAAAAAGGGAAGGCCTAAGAAGAATTGGGGGGAAGTGATCAAGAATGATATAGCTCTGTTAGAACTTATCGAGAATATGCCCTTAATAGAAAACTTTGACGTACTAGGATATGGATAGAAGATCTCATATAGAGAGGTTCTTCTCTTTCTATTAGGTCTTTTAAGCATTTTTCTTTGAGTCTTATATCTTATATTTAACCTAAACTTTTAATACATAATACTTCCTTCCTAGTTATGTGCTCTAATTATTCTATTTAAAAACCTAAATTTTTTTCTTATTAAGGGCTTGTTTGATTTATTTAAGTATTTGTTATACTTATTTACTTATTTATCTTTTATTTTTACTCTTTACCTTGTTCTATATTTATTGTATTATTCATTTTATTATATATTATATATTTTATTTTTATTTATACATATGTTGTTGTTGTTATTGTTATTGTTATTATTATTATTATTATGATGATGATGATGATGATGATGATGATCATCTTGTTTGTCTTTTTTATTTTTTATTATTTTTACGTATATGCTTATGAGTCTATTGGAAATAACCTTTCTACTAGTTAGGGTAAAGGTTGGTACTACTGGACCTCTTTAGACTTCATATATTAGCAGGACTTGCACTGAATGTTATAATTGTTGTTATTCCATAAGAAAATGAAGAAAGTTGAATATAATTAAAAATGAAAAATGATGAATGATGAATCTATGTTGTTCCAAATATTATGTAAACTAGTATTGGTTATATACAAAGTTATTAGGGAAGAGTGAACATGTTGTTTTGGTTAGTATCAGTATGTTCATATGTATTTAGAAAGACACGTCACATATAACATTAAAGAAATTAATAAGTTACGTTATTGTATTTTTATAAAAATTAAAATCTAAAACCATTTCTTTAATGCATCTTCAAATGTCCCTATTTGATTGAATGTGTTGGAATATCATATATTTGACGTAATAACCCCTTTTCATTTAGGAAATTCTTTGTAGCACTTTGGGTAGTATGGCCATCATCTATTAAGTAGGACTAAAAAATAACAAAGAATGATGTAACCGATTTTGTAAATTATAGGGTAATTTAAGAATTACAATATAAATACAAATATGTTAATAACTTATAACAAGTTGTCTCTTTATTCTTCACTTTCTCACCACTTCTTTTAAATGAAGCATTTTTCATTTTATTAGAACTTGAAATAGGGAACTATCATCTTTTTTTAATAATAAAATTTTGCAAGGATTTATTTGTGACATTGTCATGTGTTATTAACTAATATTTATATTATCTAATAAGTAAGCACTTTGGTAAACTATGGAGAAACTATTTTCATGCCATTTGCTTATTTTTATTGTGACTGTAGTGTTATGGTTCTAAGTAATGTGCATCTTGAATTTTTTGATGTAAAGTGTCATTGTAAGTAAATCCTGTATGGGAAAGACATTTGTTGTAAAATGTAAAACAAAATGTACCTATTAACATGAGATAATTAACTAGTTTTTGTTTGGAGTGTAAGTTAGCATTTTGATGAGAGAACAAGAGTTTGAAAAGAAGAATTAGGATAAAGATCGTCCTACTGAATCATTTTGATAATGCATCTATTTACTGTATACTATATATTGTTATGTGAAGATCAATTAAAATTAGTAACATGATCACTTATATATGATACTATAACAAAGTACAAAAAATATCACGCTTCAATACCACGTCTATATATGAAAAATTATATCGTTCGTTATTGACAAGTAACATATACTTTTTAATATTGGTATATTATGACTGAGTACCAAAAATATCGTATCTTAGTGCAAACTATACTAGACATAGTATATACAATGCATGCCTATGTACCAAAACCTATTCCATTATTTATTACTTATAAGTAAACATTAGACTTTAAAATAGGAATACCATGACTGAGTGTAAAAATTAACATGCCTCAATATAAAATATTAGAAGATATAATTCTTATAAGACTAGTCCTATGTATAGAAAATACCATTAGTCAATAAAAGCTTAGACTAGCTAGAATTTAAAATAGGAATACCATAAATGAGTACAAAGAATACTGTAGATGAATACAAAATATAATAGGAACTATACAATAATATCATACCGACATACAAAAACTACTATCATTCATTACAAGTAAGTGACACATACACTTGAATATTGGTATAACATGATTGAGTAAAAAGAATAATATACCTCAATATAAACTATACTAGAACACATTTTATACAACATGAATGTATACTTAAACGTGTTGATGGACATGGTTGACCTCACATTTAACTACACACTTATGTGATCAACAACTAATGATATATTGTGTTTTAAATGGACATGGTTGACCTCACATCTGTTTACCAAAATATATTTATAAAAGTTTGTGTTGCACTAAAATGGAAAAGTTGATGACATGCATGTGTACGAAATTATGTGCTTATAAGGTATTATGGGATACATTTAACTACATTCTTATATAATTAATGATAGTCATATTTGAATTATTGAATGGATTACATCCTTTTAATTATTCGTTTGTTTTTTTGATTTATTTAACTATGCATTCATCTTATCACCATAGAATAGGTTTTCTGGGGGAAGATTAAACTTATAAGTGATATCTATATTTAATATTAAACCAACGGTAGTCAAACAATATAAAGTAACTTATCGCAGATAAGTGTTCTTTTTTTCTTTACAAAATTATAAGAAGGCTAAGTGATAAAAGGATAACAACTCTATGAAGAAATCTCTAAAACCTGAAGTCATTTAATATATGGAGAAGATAGAAGTTTAATCTGTAAATGTGATTTTCTAGTTAAGTATCAGTAATAGAGGTGTTTTTTATTTTATATGTATTTGATTATAAAATTTGGTACCAGAGTTATTAATATTTGCAATTTGGCTAAGATCAAATTGTTGTTCTTTATTGATTTAGGGAAGATAAAATATTGTATTTCATTTCATTGGGAAATAGATAATGATTTTTTTTTGCAAGAAAATGAAAAAAGTTGAATATAATGAAAAATCACAAATGAAGAATCTATTTTGTCCCAGATATTATATGAATCAATATTAGTTACATCTGAAGTTATTGGAGAAAAGTGAATCTATTTTGTTTAGTATTATGCTATGAATATGTAAAAGTTTATTAATGGCTTTTCATCAATTTTATTATTGGAGAGTATGGTAGTTAAAGTTCATCAAGGCAGGTATATAATGGACTCTACATTTTTGGCGAGTAATGTCATTTGGATTTGAAGAAACAAATTAAAAATGTTATAAAAGACTAAAATGTCATATTATACTAAAACTAGGAAGACATATCCAAGTGGTCGATAAAAACATGAAAAAAAATCCTTTTCCTCCTCTAATTTCTCACATATTGTTCCCAAGCATACAAGAAATATTATGGTGGCATTGATACATACACGATTAGTTTCATAAGTGTATTTTATGTGTTTATTTGGCATTATTGCTTGCAAAAACGATTTATGAACAATGAATTAGTGTTTAAAAATTTTATACTTTCAATTTTTTGTCTCCACACTTTAAAATGATCATAAGTGGTATTATTACATCTACGTAGAAATAATATATATTATGATATTTGACTTTAATTATAAGGAGGATTTTGCCACAAAGAAATTGTGTGGAGTATTGGATTGTAACAACATGTTAGCTACATTATATGTTACAAAATAAAGCCTTTTATATTATAGCTACTGTCATGAAATGTTTGTCTAAAGGTGTAAGCACATATCTTTGGAAGGTGTTATTGTATTTTAGTGTGAAATGCGATGATAAAGTTTTGCAGTCCATATTTTCTATTTCATATGCAACATAATTCTTGAGACAATGAAACAAGTAAGAATAATATGATGTTTAAACTTAAAATTAGAGATTGACCACGATATAACTATAATTTGTAATAGCCCGGGTTCCAAAACTTACTAAGAGTTAGAATCTTAGGCTATTGAGTCATATCATTTGAGAATTTATGAAGTGCATTTCATTCATATGCATAATATTCGCATACACACATGAATCATGATTTAGTAAACATTGCTAAGATTGTATGTCCACTCAATTGACATATTTTGGGGTATGAAAAGTTTAAAATGATCATGATGTTAATTGTGTATTGCTTATGTCTTGAATTTTAGTTTGATGGGTTATAATTAATAAATTTGGAATTAATTGTTACAATTAAAAATTTGATGAATTAAAAGGTACATTTAGTTTAGACAAAATGTCAAATTGACATATGGTAATTTAGGATGATTAAGCCTAAGGAATAAGTTACACAAGGCAGTAGATTTGAGTGACATTTGGCATAAATAATTGAGTGACAAATGGCTTAGAGGTTGAGTGACCAATGGCCTAGCATAATTGTGACATTTGGCAACTTATGGAGAGGACAAATGGAATGCATATATAAGGACAAATGTCATTATGAAATGGTGACACCTAGCACCGAATGAATTAAGCTAATGTAGAAGTTGTTCTGCTGTGTTCATTCTTCTCCTCTCTTTCCTTTCACCACCGAATTATCCACCCTCCTATAGCTAAAAATTTTTGCTTCTATTTCATTCATCACCACTCTAAAATCTTGACAAGATTTTACATCAAGAAAGCTATATGCTGTTGTCTTTCATCTTACTGTTTTCTTGTTGCTGAAAACCATCCAATTTCCACCTCGTATTTGAGATGATCTTGTATGCTTATAATGCAAACTAGACTTGATGAATTAAGGTGAACCTTGAGCTAAACAAGTAAGTAAAGTACTGATCTTTGTGGCATGTTGTAATAGAAAGTTTATGATGATTGAATTGGGATGGATTGCATATGTGGTTGATGATGAAGTGCACTGAAAAAAGATACATGAATTGGATACTTTTCTATTTTGTTTTTGATGCATGAGAACCATAGGTTATAGGTTGCCACATGGATGATTTAGATTGATATTTCTTGAATTTGGGGAAAAAAAGCTAGGACTATATATATGATGAGATTAAATGAATGAAAGGTTTAGTTTTGTTTTTGTATGCATGAAAGATAAATTGTTTATAAACTACTAATTGAATGATTTTAAGTTGGAATTGAAGATTAAATTTATGAGGAATTGAAGTATAATTAAGGTATAACTGAGGTATAATTAATGGACTAATATGAAGATGTTTTGAATTTGGTATGAAGGTGTTAGAATCTGGAGAAATTCAAGGAAAATGGAGAGTGCACATTCGGTTCACTCATCACATGATCGTGGGAAGGTCCTCCATGATCGTGGGAATGCTTTGAAATGAAATTTTTTTTGTTATGCGTGATTGTTGAATCAACTAAGGATAAGTTACTTTACTTTGGTGTATTTGGACTTGATTATGGCCTGAAATGAACCTAGGTTGATGTTTGGTTAATTGGTTAAGGTTTGATAAGTTTAGTTTGTTAATGGATGTTATAACTTAAGGAATGGATTGTCTTGATATCAATGTATCTAAAATATGGAATTTATGAGTGTTAAAGGAATGAATTATGAATGCAAATGTGATCCAAAGGATACGAGTAATGTAAACTAAGTATGATTGAATAAGAATTGGGAAATTGTGTGAATATGTATTGCTAAAAAAGGTTGGTGAATGTATGATTGATGATGAAACTTATGGTGAATGTATGATTGATGATGAAACTTACTTAAGATATAAACCTAATTACAAACTAGATTTGTACAAGCTATGATGTTTGAATGATCAAGACTTATGAACAAGGATATATACTCAGAAAGTCAATTAAGCATGTATTGAACATGACACATATAAATGTGCATGAGTGAATAATCAAATGATTGATCAACTTAGTAATGTGTAAAACATGTGTGTATTGCATGAATAAAGAAGCATAAGTTGATCGTCGTCATTCAGACATTACCGGATCATTAGGAGTGTATTGTGAGTTAACCTAGATGTTTCTTACTATGATTGAATTGTTTTTTTTTTCAAAACATTGTTGGTCCAAGGAGTTCAATACTTGGGACTGTATATGGAAATGTTTTCAAATTGTATGTGTAATATGGAATGTGTACTCAACTGAATATTGAATGCCAGACTCAGGTCCGAAGAATGTGATAAATGACATGAACACATTGAATGAAAAGTATTGATAACATATTATATGAATTGATGCATTCCATTACATTGATATACATGATCAGATAAAGGAGTTGTGACCGGAGTAACCAATCTTGCACAAAAAGTCACAAGCTCAATTAATAATGACCCCGGTATCTACAGCAGATATAGGACAGTAAATGAAATGTGCCTGATATCTATAATGGATACAAGACAATAAATAAGTGCTCGGTCACAACAAAATAAAATAAAAATGGAGTCACATGTCCATTTGCATATATATATATATATAACTTTATATTTATCATATGAACGATTGAGATGAATTAATGGATTGTTCTAGAATAGGGTTAAGAAATGTTTGTATACATGTTGTACTTGTATATATATTTGATGAAATATGTATATGTATATGCATATATATATATATATATATATATATATAACTTTACATGTATCATATGAGCGATTGAGATGAATTAATAGATTGTTCTAAAATGGTGTTATGAAATGTTTGTATACATGTTGGGATTTGATATTGGGTGATGTGTTAAACTTCTTGAAATTAGTTATATACTTGACTTTGTGTTCTAACTGGAGTGAGGACATTGATGATGGCTTACTCACTGAGTTCGTAAACTCATCAAAATTGTAATGTTGATTTTTAGGTATAAGGGAGTTCTAGCTTCTAAGGCAACCAAGTAGAATTCTAGTTTTGTCATTTTGAGAACAAGAATGACTTAAAGGTCTAGTCAGTTGATATCTGAGGAGGCTAGTTAGGATGTGTTTGTTTAGCTTCTCATTTCACGTTAAGCATTTTGTATGGAGTTGTAAACTCTTAAAGGTTATGTAATGTAAATACATGGAAATGAATTGTAATGGTACAATGTAAGTTTATTTTGTGAATGAAATGAGGAGATTTGATCATTTTAAATACTTGTGTTATGTGTGATGCCATAATAAGTTAATGTGATTCTTCAAATGTTCCATTCTCATAAGTTATGTCCTCGAATATCTTCTAGATGTTCGGGCATATGCTCTATGGAAGTGGAACGTTACATAGTTAGAATTGACAAATATGGGTCGGTTTTACGAGGATTGTCAATGAACTATGAGTTACCCATAAACTTAACAAGCAAGTTCAACCTTTGTAGATGGATGAATAAAGATAGTAAAATAAATAACATATTATAAATACTAATGCAAAATAATGATCAAGAATATATCAAACTATGAACTAACTAGATTTAAGCTAGGTTCCCATAGTACTTTACTATATTCACTTTCACCGTTCAATTAATGCATTATTCTATCTTATTGGACCAATAAAGTTTCTAACTTAGACTATATTCTCTCTCAAGATATATATTCCTATTTAGAGGTTAATTAATCGAAATCTTTTTCAAATCCAAACAACTTAAGGTTCGCTTAATAAACTCTCTTAATAGGTTTTACCCTAACCTAGCAAGATTATACAACTTTCTCTTGAATGTCTCACACTTAACCCTCTTTATTCACACTATAACCTAAATATACATCTCATCTCTCAAATCTTAATGCAAGAATCATGTATTGAATCTTTTAGTTTTCTTTTTTGATTCAATCAACATAAGAGCATGAAAAGAAAATAAGAAAACTATAATTTCGTTAATCAAAGAATAAACTGAAGTATATCAAATCCTAGGCTCTACCTACCTAAATCTTTATACCTCTCTCTCCCTTTTTTTATTTTTATTATTATATTATATGTTTGAAATTTAAGGACCATGTTTATTTTAAATATGGGGGAGGACTTAATTACAAGACTATAGTATACACTCAACTGTATCAATCTTTTTCATGACTTTCTTAATACAAACTAATTTTTAGGAATTTTTTTAAAAAACATGCTATTGAAGACGATTCATTATAAATTTGATTATTTTGGTTAATTGGAATGCTTATGTAACTAGTTATGAGTAATAATAATTGAGTTCAACTTATTTTTTGAACTCTGAGAATGATTATTCGATGACCATTATGATATCCCTTATAAAAAATTCATATGCACAAGTAATTGTGACTTCTATTAAGCATTTTTATTATCTAAAAAAAAAGAAAACAAAGTGTGAACAAATGAGCAAATAATTTTATCCTACTGGCTTCATACAAATAAAAAGGTTGAAATTAAAGAATGATGTTAGTAGCCATTTAAGACAATAACTTAGTTGATTAATTGAGGTAATCACAACAAGGTGTTTACTCTTGCATAAAAGGCTATATGACTTTTCAAACAAATTTCTAATACTTCCATTTAAATTTATGTCCTATTAATAAAATAATTTAGATGAGTTTGAAAGTTGGTGTAAGTTATCTTGTATATGTTTATTTTATGTATGGAATAGAGTTTTGTGATTTGGGTTGAAGTTTGAAGAATCATAAAGTGAATCGAATCAACTTGTGAATTGATGCATATAGTTATTACATTACATTTTGATGATCCTTTATGATTGAATGAGAAATGGAAACCTTTGTTAGTATGTTTGAATTTTTAGCACTTTTCAAATTTTTTTTTATATTTAAGATTGAATGATGGATTGGTTCGCTTAAGGAGAAGCAATTGCTTAAGTATGAGAGAGTTTAATGTATGGCAGACATATATTATTTTTAGAACTATTTTTACTTTATAATGCTTGCAGTTTGGATGTATTTCAAAGGATTTGATACTTAATTTGAAAAGTATTGTCATTTTAATTCTTATTTTGGCCTATAAAAGAAAATGAAGCAAAATTATAAAAGAATTGGATCTAATTAGAGCAATTTTTGAAGAATTGGAGAAAGATCATAGAACACGACACCCTACACGCCACTGTGTTGATGATCATGTTCAAATGTGTCAACTTATGTTTCTCCTGCATAACCTACACAGCCTTATATTGCACCTAGATGAAGAATACAGTACCCTAACTACACGATACTGTATAGATCTCGTATTACCATCGCTAATGTTTACATAACTTAAAGAAAATAACTAGCTATATAGAATTATGTTTACATTTGCGTATCTCATTAAAATTTAGGGTTTTAGGTTTTAAAAGAAAGATGGGACAGAAAAGAGAAGCCTCTTTCAGCAAGAAACATTTCGAAGTCACTTTGAAGTTGTTTTGCATTATTTTAATCAAGACTACATTATTCTTTGAGGATAAATTAAGATTTAACAACAATTATTTGAAGATTCAAGATTCAAGATTTAAGAATAATAACTTCCTTATCTTGTTTTCTTTAATATTTTTATGTTGATATTCTTTGTGTGATTATAAACTAATTTGGGATACAGATTTAGATAAGATGAACCTAGGATGTAATATGCTTTTATTGATCTTTGGTTTAATGAATATATAGTTTTTTTAGTGATTTATTCATATTTTTATATTGATTGAATTGAAGGAGAGAAAGTGAAAGATTAGATATTTGATTTATGCATCAATATTGGAGTGATGAGATGTATATTTAGGTCACAACATGGATAAATAGGGTTAAATATGAGTTACTCGAGAGAAAACCACAAGTTCTTCCTAAGTTAGGGTAAACTCTATTAGGATAGTTAAAATATTCTTATAATGTCTGAGTTTAAAAGAAAATTTGGTTGATTAACCTCATAAAGGTTGTATATCTCAAGAGATAATACTAACTAAATTAAGAGATCCTATTGATCCAAAAAATTAGAGTAATTCATTAAGCTACGATAAAATTGAATATAGTAAAGTCCTTTGGGGTGGGGGAGGGGCGCAGGATGGGGCTTTCACCTAAATGTAGTTAATTCATTAACTTAACTACTATACTATTGAGCATTAGTTTGTTTAGTATTTAGATTTGTTACTTACTTTATTTTCTTATTAAATCATGTATATTCATTTGTCTAGCTTGTAAGTTTATGGATAGTGACTAGTTAACTAATAGTTATTGTGGGATTGACCTATACTTGCTTGTGCTATTTTCAGCTACACTGTTCATTTGCAATTAAACATAATCATTTATATGTTGCGTTTGCCTTATAACTTGTAATATATTATTGATAATGCATATAAGTTGCAGTGTAAGGAGTCTGATAGAGATTCTCAAGTACCTAATTATCCCATCAAGTCCTTTGTTCCAGTTACTCTATTCCATTAAATCTCATCCACACATTTACATGGACTCCATATAAATGTATGGATGAGATTTAATAGAACATGATAAGAATACCATAATCAGAACATGAAATCTGATACCCTAATTACGTGAGTGATGTCCAATAATTGCAATGCTTTATATGAACTGTGCCTACCTCTAGTAACGAAACGGTAGATTAATTTAAGAAAATGATGCAATGAACAATTGATTTGTTAATTTTTTTAATGTTGAATTTGGCTCTAGTGCATGTGCTTTATAATTAGGTCAACAAAAAATTAAAGTCTCAATTGTAATTGTTGTTGACGTATCAATAACGATTTTGAACCAAATTGGTTCATTCAGCGTTATATATAGTTTGTCGCAAATAAGTTTGATCGTAGAATTTCTAGAAATAGTTGATAATATAGGTTATGACTTTTTATTTTAATTTTCTCTAATAAATCAATTTAAAGTTTTTATTTTAGAGCATATTTGTCTTTTGATAGTAGAGGTAAAAATATTTATGAAAATATTTTAACCTTTAATTTTCTTAATTTCAAATTAGAATTTTTATTGAATCAATTTGGATTTAAAGATTGACAAATAATATTAAATCATATTAAGTTGAGGTTATGGCAGAGATAGCAATAAGTTGCACCAGACTAGGCTCGGGCTTGCAGCCAAGGCCTAGCCCGATGTCTGATTGGAATTAATAATAAAAATAATAAAAATAAATTAATAATAATAATAATAATAAACGAATGAATGAACTAACACGTGGACATACCGACAGATTATATTTAATGAAACGAAATAACTCGCAGATAATTTATCATTGTCGCTGTCATCGGGGCGGATGGTTTTCAAAGTATGTATCAGACAAAGCCGGCTATGGTTCCATGCAATTGTTTAAGAGTTGATTAAAAAGTTGGATGAGAATGTATGCAAATTATAATATATTGTGTATAAGTTTCATTGGAATCTAAGTAGGTAAGCATAGTTGTCCAAGTATGAATGATTCTATCACAGAACATGTAGAGGCTGTTTATAACCTGTGATATTATGGCATTTAGTGGAAGAAATGCCATATTATCACTCACTCACTTATCTGTCACTTTGCAACTAGTGCCTTGTTGGTATCGGTGCTCGGAGACTGACGATGACGGAGGACGGAGACTGGGTGGTGGTGCGGCGGCCTGTGGAGAAGGACGTTTGGAGTCCGAGCATGGCGGAGGACGGAGAGAGTTCTCGACCGTTGAAGGTCATTTTCAAAGCTCCCGCAAAGTACTGGACCGACGCGGTTCCGATCGGAAATGGTCGTCTCGGTGCTATGATTTGGGGCGGTGTTACCTCGGAACTTATCCAACTTAACGGTAACGAGAACGTGCAATGAATACGTACTTTCTTTTTTTTTAATTCTCATGTTTAATGGCTTTATTGGACAGAGGATACTCTATGGACCGGTGTGCCTAAGAACTATACGAACCCTAATGGTCCAGAGGCATTAGCAGCGGTGAGGAAGCTTGTTTTTGAAGGCAAATATACTGAAGCTACTAAAGAAGCTTTCAAGCTGTCAGATAGTCGTCCAGAAGTATGTATCTTCGTGAACTTTTATGTTGCTATCTTCCAAAGGTTCATAGGTAATGGCAGCAATGTGTTAACTTTAAACGTGGCCAATAGTATAGCTTGGTGGTTAATGCATTTGTCAGGAAATTGTTAATTGCTTGATGCCTTTCTATCCTGTGGTCGGAAAGTACTTTGCTGGAGCAACCCTTGGGCTTATTCTCCGGCGAATATTGCATGCTTGATGTTTAGACTCAATTATATACGCTATTTTACATTTTGATATTGGTAGCCTATATTCATGGTGGCTTTTGTCCCCGTATTTTAGACCTACCAACCACTCGGTGACCTAAAGCTTCAATTTGATGACTTCCATCTCAAGTATGATGAGGGAACATACCATCGAGAGCTCGACTTGGATACTGCAACTGCAAGAGTAAAATATTCTGTTGGTGAAGTAGAGTACACAAGGGAACATTTTGCTTCATATCCTAGCCAAGTAATTGCAACAAAGATTTCTGGGAACAAAAGCGGGTCTGTGACTTTTACTCTGTCTGTGGACAGCTTAATGGATCATCGTACATACACAAAAGGCCACAACCAGATTATAATGGAAGGGAGTTGTCCTGGGAAAAGGAGGTCTCTTACCTCCGACCAAGCAAATTCAAGTGACGATCCAAAGGGAATTCAATTTGCTGCAGTTGTTGATTTACAGATCAGTGAGGACTCAGGAGTTATACACGTTTTGGATAACGGGATGTTGAAGGTTGAGCATTCCGATTGGGCAGTCTTGCGGATAGTAGCTGCTTCTTCTTTTGACGGACCATTCACTAATCCCGTAGATTCACCGAAGGAGCCTACGACAGTTTCCATATCTCAATTGAAGTCAATAAGTAATCTGTCGTATGCTGATCTATCCTTGCATCACTTGGATGACTATCAGAACCTTTTCCATCGGGTGTCAATTCAGCTATCAAAAAGTTCAAAGAGCAGCGTTGAAAGTGCAACTCCCCACAACAAGAATCCTGTCCTCATTACCAATGGTTTCTCATTTGAGGGAAATGGTGATGACACAGTTTCAACAGCAGATAGGGTGAAATCCTTTCAAACTGATGAAGATCCATCCTTAGTGGAGCTATTGTTCCAGTTTGGTCGATATTTGCTTATTTCTTCTTCAAGGCCTGGAACCCAGGTGGCCAATCTGCAGGGCATATGGAGCAAAGGTCTCGAACCACCATTTGAGTATGTAACTTTCTCTCTCTGCCTCTGTTATTCTTGTTCTTATAGTGACAATTGGTGCAAGAAATTTGATGCCTAAATATACAACTACAAAATGCATAATGTTAACCACCTACGCTTCATTACTACCTCACTTTCGGGATCTCTTGATGATTTTTCTTCCCAATTTTGGGGGAAAGGCTATAGCTATAAGTTATATTTTTGCGGAAGTAAAACAATTCTTTTTTTTTTTGGGGGAAGGGTGAGCATGAGTAGTCGAACTTAACTTTGGGCGATGCAAATTATCTGTTGGATTCATAGTGGTTTAAGGCAGATTATCTTCAATATGGTTGAAGGTTTTAATCTTACTTCACTTGAAATGAGCTTGCTTTAACATCACAAATTGATCCTCGATTTAGAATTTGACGCCCATCATAGCTTTACTAGGTACAAGTTATTTCAGTTTGGTACTGTGAAAGCTAGCATTGGAAGGTAAGCAAATGCCGTAATATAGTCCCCGACCAGCAAAGAGAGTTTATCTGTGAAATTTCCATTCATTTTTCCTTCTTTTCAAAGAAACTAGAGTTCGTAAGCAAGCAACATCAGAAAAGAGTATCAGTTCCATTTCTACATGCTACTGGATTTTTTTAAACCGATGAAACATAGTAGCACTACTTATACAGAAGCAGTAAAGGTACATTAAGTGCGTAGTTCCTGTGCCATTCGGATCAACAGTTTCTGCTAACACGATGATAGCCTATTTCTTTTGATTGTTCCAGTTGCGCACAACACCTGAATATAAATTTACAAATGAACTACTGGCTTTCACTTCCTTGCAATCTCAGTGAGTGCCAAGAGCCCTTGTTTGATTACTTGTCCACTCTGGCAATCAATGGAAGTAAGACGGCAAAAGTATGTTTCTTTTCTTTTTTTTTTTCGTTCTCATTTCTTTCTCAATTTTTTTTTTATCACAGTTGAAGTTTGCATTATCTTTTCTGCTAGCTGTCAATCTTTTCACTTGTCGCTGCCCCAGTTCCATCCACACCAACATTAAACAATGAAACATGCATGCGGCCCATAGTACCTGGTAAAGAGAAGTAACCTAAAATGACTATGACCTAAACGTCTAAAACCAACGAGGCATCTGTAGTAACCTACACTCTTGGTAGTGTTTCTGATTAATGGTCAGGACAGATTCACCTGGTTTGGAGAGCTGAAATCGCGTTTAAAAGGTTCAACTTGAAACCTTATATCCTGAGGATTAATTGTGCTTGATTCTGCGATTCCTCCTTTCCTCTTGTTTATCCGTTAACAATATGTTGGAGTAACTGATACTTTGGCATTTGCTTACTGCTTTATCTAAAATCAAAAGACTAAGATAATGGTTAATACGCTTCCTTTTTTGTGACTATATTTACTGTTCTTAAAGCTTTCTTGTATTCTTTCACCGGATGGAATAGGTGAACTATGAAGTAAATGGCTGGCTTGCACATCAAGTGACTGATTTGTGGGGAAAAACATCAACAGATCATGGTGACCCTGTGTGGGCTATGTGGCCTATGGGTGGAGCCTGGCTTTCCACACATTTGTGGGAGCATTATCTTTACACGTTGGACGATGTAAGATGCTTATTCTTGAATAACTATCCACTTCCTTTGTTTCGGGTGGCACAAAAGTGGATGATCATTTAAGCAGAAGATGAAAAAGGCACAATAGAGGACAAATATGCTTTCCTGAGCAATTCTTATGCATAAAACCTGAAAACGAGTTTTGTTTTTATTTGCGTGTGCAATTGACATAAAGAAAGGAGGGAACTTTTTTTGTTGTTCTCTGCAACAGCAGTTCTTGTCTTTTCTACTGATGATTTTTTGGTCAACTTATCTAATCAATACACTAACGGATGTTGCTACATAGGATTTTCTGAAAAATACTGCATACCCTTTATTGGAAGGATGTGTTAAATTTCTTCTGGACTGGTTGATTGATGGGCAAGGGCAATACTTGGAAACCAATCCATCAACTTCCCCAGAGCATGTGTTCATTGCTCCAGATGGGCAGCGTGCTAGTGTAAGCTACTCAACAACCATGGACATGTCAATCATAAAAGAAATATTCTCTTCAATTGTTTCTGCAGCTGAGGTAATGATCTTCTTATATCAACATTTCATTTAATATACAACAGTTTGTTTTCTAGAGTTAATTGGGTCAATGTGTTTGCTTTCTGAGGATTACTTTGAAATAGGCTCTGGGAAGAAGTGATGACGAGCTGATTCAGAAGGTTCGCGAGGCTCAACCTATGCTTCGACCAATAAAAATTGCTAGAGATGGTTCGGTGATGGAGTGGGTATTTCCTTTAAACTTGCATTCTCTTTCTTGAGAAACCTCAAGATTGGACTACATGCTATTGATCTTTTTCTGTTGTTCCTTTGGGATGATACTCTTCTTTTACTTCTTGGTAGGCAGAGGATTTTCAGGACCCAGAACCTTGGCATCGACATATATCCCACCTTTTTGGTATTTATCCAGGTCATTCTATAACTGTTCAGAAGAATCCAGACATTTGTAAAGCTGCAGATTACACTCTTTACAAAAGAGGTGTGTCTTTTAATCGTAGTTAAAGCTTATATATGTTACTGGGCCATTCAATTCCAAATTTAAAGCAACATACTTGCATTATCTCAACAAACTAACTAAATAATTGTTTTTAAATGCAAAATTAGTAAAATTGTTGGTGGATATATGCAATGTAAATGGTTAATTTGACAAGAGATTGAACTGGAAAATATCGTACATCCATTAAGGTTGGTTACCTAAAATCTGGATATGCTGGAGGAGCTTTTCATACCAGTGGTTAACTGGATTCTTTGTTCCCTTGAACATGTACTGCTAACGCTATTGTTTCTGAGCACGTTAATGATGTTACTTGAGATGTCTCAATTGTCCTCATCTTGATTAAACAGGAGAGCGCGGTCCTGGTTGGTCAACTGTATGGAAAGCTTCTGTTTGGGCACGTCTTTATAACAGTGAAAATGCATACCGGATGATCAAGCATATATTTATCCTTGTAGATCCAGAACATGAATCTATTTACAACCGAGGTCTGTATAGCAACTTGTTTGGAGCACACCCACCTTTCCAGATTGATGCTAACTTTGGGTAAGCAACATTTAAATATTTGGCTGTCCATTGGATTTTTAGCAATTCTGAATGTTTTCTTGGCGACAAATAGAAAGGTGCATTCATATCCATGGCAAACATTCTGCAATATGCATATCCTGGTGTCGTTGCTTGAGTTTAACTATCAAGAAACGTTCTTTGTGACTGTACAATACAGTTTCAGAGCATAAATTGGTGAAGTGGCTACTGTGATTCTTTCCTTTCAGTGATTCGCCGAAATCTTATGATGTTGTTCTACCCATATTGATGTGCCGTATTTTGTAACTGTTTCTAAGCCAATCCGTCCATGACATCACCTTGCATTGTCAAAATTTTCTACGTTAGAAGACTATCACTTTGATACAATTGATCAGTCGACATTTTCCTGTAGATAGGAGCCTTATATGATATGTCGTAGAAGCATGACTACATTTGACAAAGGATTATTTCTGCAATTTTTTTCTTCCAGATTTGCTGCCGCAATTGCTGAGATGATAGTTCAGAGCACCACTACGGATCTCTATCTTCTCCCTGCTCTACCTCACGATAAGTGGGCAAATGGCTGTGTAAAAGGCTTGGAGGCTCGGGGAAACGTGACAGTGAACATATGTTGGAAAGAAGGCGATCTTCATGAAGTTGGTATTTGGTCCAAGAACCAGAATTCAGTTAGACTTTTGCATTACAGAGGAACTGTGGTGAATGCAACCATATCAGCTGGTAGAGTTTACACATTTAACCGGAAGTTGAGATGCATAAAGACCTATAATCTCTCGTAGGGAGAAGCTTTTTCTTGAACTTTGAGATCACATTAGATTGTCTTTGCTATGGTTGTCTGTATGGTTGTGGCGGTTACTCGCCATGGAAAAGTTCAGAGAGGTTCTAGAAAAATGCGGTGTTGTATTAAAGTGAAAAAGATTATTCACTGTTTACATCAAGGCTGTTAAGCCATTAAATAGAGTCGGATTCCAACTACAACTTAAACAGAAAAATATATTTACAATTCAAGTCCATCTACTTAAACTCTGTACAGTCAACTAAAACAACTACAGTAAAAAAACAATCAAGTCCCTGATTCATTTGAGCAACTTCCATCATTTATATCGCTGCATTTCTGGAATTCTTCATAATCCCGATCACCATCATATGAAGGCTGTTTCAGTTTAGGCTTGATCTCATATATCCCCCCCTTGAGCTTAGCATTTGAAGAATGTAAATCAAACAAACTAAGCTTGGAAAGCAAAAACTGAAACGAGAATGCAAGCTTTTGATGAACAAATTAGCAGGCTGAAAGTGAGAAGGAATATGCAGTGGAGTAATGAATCCAGCCGTGTACTGATTTCGAACCACATGACAATCAATGTCAATGTGTTTCGTTCTCTCATGAAATGGAGGATTCATTGTGATACAAAGTGCAACTTTGTTATCACAACCAAGAAGAATAGGACTGTTGACTGCAACACCTTAAGTCCTTAAGAATATAGGTGATCCAAAGAAGCTCACAAACAATCATAGTCATTGACCTATACTCAGCCTCACAAGTGGATCTAGAAATAGTTTTCTGTTTCTTAGTTTTTCATAAGATCAATGAATTTCCCAAGAATACACAATAACTAGTTAAAGAAAACCTGGTATTTCTACAATGTGCCCAATCAGCATCACAGAAAGCAGAAAGATCCAATGTATTCTTGCTAGAGTATTGTTAGAATATAATTTACATATTCTTTGTTTGGTTTTGGCATTTTGAATTGGACATATAAGGAAATTAAAATCATGAAGAGACATCCATCTAGTGCACTACTGTTGGGCTGTACGTTATTTTAATATGGAGTGTGTTGCTGTTGGGATAAGGTTGAGATAAGCTCAAATATTTAATTAACAATAGAAGTCTATTAATACACGATACATCAAGTCTCCTAGTTGAAGCGTTATACTAGCTGAAGTGGCTGGCGGTTTTAGTTTTTGTACGTGGGATTTCAGCTGTACGTGGGTGACAAGTGTAGGGGGTTAGCGTTATTGGAGTTGTGTTGTTTTCGTTTTTGCTGTGGTGCTGTTATCGTTGAGAGGGTGTGAACCAAATTGAGTTTTGAGTGTTGTTGTGTGTGCTGCTAGTTGAGACACGCACATTGTTGAAGAAAATACGTGAGTGGGCTGCACAAACACAGTTGTTTCTTGGTGGCTATTTATTGCTCTCATACGTGGGAGTGTATTGATCTGTTCTTTGCCTTTCTGATGGTTGCGATACAGAGGTTGTATTGGGGTTTAAGTTTCAGCCGAGTGAGTGTGAGCAGCACACGCACACGCCTGAGTTGTTTGTTCTGGTTCTGCAATAATCACCTGCGCACTTATTTTATTGGTTGATTTGATTTTTCATCTTGGCTTATTGGGACTTCAGTACCGTGACACTTGGAGGACAGAAATTGATAAGGAAGTTTTGTTTTGCAGATCTCATATAGTTTGGTATTTTATTTTCTGTTGATTAAATACTTGAGATATTTTTACTTGTTATTACATTGAGTGAAAGTAGGTA
>JAOSBN010000178.1:43053480-43083548 GCA_027563595.1 Erythroxylum suave | reverse complement strand
AAGTGATTAATTTATTTTAAGATTAATATAAATATATATATGCATAATGTATATATTATGTAAATATGAAAAATAAATTTAAAAATTTAAAAAGCATAAACACATATATGCATAATATACCTATGTTGTAAATATGAAAAATAAAATAAAAAATTTTATAATTTATTAATTTTAAAAAATACAACAATTTTTTAAATTTATTTTGAAGATTTTAAATATATATTAAAAGTCCGGGCCAACAACGGCTTGGCGGCCAGTCCGTGGCCCCGGTGGGCTAGGCGAGCCGGGCCACAGGCCTCTTCGCGGCCTAACCATCAGTAAGCCACCCGACAATATTTTTCGATGGGTCGGGCTGGTACTTTTCTCTTAAAAACAAAAGCTTTAAGACCTCTTGATGAATAAAAAGACATATGTCATGAAGTAATAAGAAATATTTAGGCATAGTGAGCCTTTAAGATTATACACTACAACAAAATGGGTGTTTAGTGACGGAAATTACCAATGAAATGTGAAGGTTTTTCGTTGGTAAGTGAATTTACAGACAAAAATTACCGACCGCATGAGTCATAAGAGAAACGACCATCGATAATCTTTATCGACAGAATAGAAATATTTCATCGTTAATTTATCGATGAACAATTTTTTTTTCATCACTAAATATAGCAACAAAAATTTTAAGGGACAAAGTATTGAAAATTTGTCGGAACATTTACCGATGGAAAGTTGTATTCCATTGATAGATTTAGTGATGAATATTGTATGTGCTTCGAAAAATTTAGTGACAGTCAAGTTGTTGAAGTTCCATTGAAAAATTTAGCGACTGTAGGTTTTTATGTCGGTAAATTATATACTGACGGAATGTTCCATTCTGAATTCATTGGTTAGGTAGAATAATGGATAATTATAGTTTCCTATGGCATTTTAATCAATGAAGAGCCATTGATATTGTACCATTTAGTGATTACTTATAGAGAATCTACCATCTATAATGCATGATATCTCAATCGATTCATTAATCGATCGTATATAAGTATTATATGTTTAGTGAATTGTTGTCCTTTCGTTAGGACTCTACCATCTACAGTTATATAGGGATTCTAGGATCTACTTATAACGTCATAACATATAGCTCTTCTAGGTGTAGGTACACATAATTAAAATAAGACTCTCACATAATTTCAAGTCAACTCTTGTATAATTATCACCATTCCCATATATATCATATCAAAATATTCATATGTCTCATATTCATCAAATTTCTTAAATCATGAATATTTAAAATCCATTTCCCATATTTTAGGCTCATTTTTTGCTCAAATCAAGTTCAATATTTATACATATATATTACTCAAACCACAAAACTTCTACAATCTTAACTTATTTAAAAAAACAACCTAATTTATTGATTTTGTTCAAACCCATATAAGAAAGTTCATAAATAAAAAGCAACATAGAAATACAAAAGGAGTAGAATAAATCTGAGATTACATTATGAAAACTTGAAAACCCTTAAAAGGAACTTGACAGAGAATGGGGAGCGATATGAACAACCTTATGCACTTTCAAAACTTTTAAAATTTATGTAAGGTCAATTTAAGAGAGGTACTTGCTTTAAAAACCTGATCCAACTACTTAAACTTATTCAAAAGGTCAAAGCAAGTAGGTGATTACTTTTAACTCTTGGTTAATAAAACAACCATAACCTACCCTACATATCTTATAATCTTATGATTTATAACTCTAAATAAGCTAAACACATAAAGCTAAAACTTTTATGATTTAGACTTCTTAAAAATGTTACTCTAACTATATGAAAAACACCAAGAAAATCCCTACAGCATAGTCCCAAAAATGAGCATACAATCTTTAGGCTTATCAACTCCAAAACATACCCTAACCTAAATCAGCAACAATTAAACATTTTAAAAAAACCTTACAAAGACACCTAAACAATATATGAAATATTGAGAAACACTTAGCATATAACATGTAAAGAAGAATGATCAACTCTACAAATTAAGTACACAAAAGCCAAAAATCTAAGATGTTTCAATTTTTGTGAACTCTGAAATTCCCATAAAATTTTCACCATTCGACTAAACATTATGAAGAGCCTAATATTTGGAATCGAATTTTTATTGACTTTTGTTTAAAGCTTAAATCTTCTTATAGTTATAAAGGTTAGTAGGCAATAATTTGGTTTGGATCATATATATATTTCCTTAGCATTTCAACATATATAAACATCATGAAATAATAAGTGCATTAGTAAGACCAAATGAACCAAATGACATAGTTAATTAGTCACATGAATCCAAATTAGATTCATTGTTTCAAATTATATAAGTTTACATAGCATGCAACTGATATATTATTTCTACTAACATAATTACCAATAATATCTACAAGAGCAAAATCCTTTCCTAAAATATGAAATCGATAATCCATAAATTCATTAGTGTGATTTTATCTAAATCAACACATGTAAATCCCATAGTTGTTTTATTCATCAATAGGCATACATACTTAATATCGGTACGATTCAGGAAACACTTCAACTTCCTACATAAAAAAAGAGATTAGACATATAAATAGGAAGGTGTAAATAGTAAAACAAACAACTACAACCTATCTATCCATGTATACAATACTTAATTCATTAACTTCATAAAATGTTAAGTGCATTAGTAAGACCAAATGACATAGTTAATTTGTCATATTATCCAAATTAGATTCATTGTTTCAAATTATACAAGCAATTGTCCTAATTGTAGTAATTATACAAACTAAAAAAGTAGCATTGTAGTAATTATACAAGCACTCCCATAATTCATATGTAATATATTTATACTTAAAATAGCCTAAAACATTCATTAGAAACAAAAACTAACCATTTAATGGCTAGAACAATAGCATTGGTCAATTAATTCTATTACAAACCTGTGGTACATGTTATTAAAAGATCAACAAGAGGAAACACAAAGGAATAAAGTGTATTGAACCTTAAATCATTCACAAATACATAAAATTAAAATATATTATGAAATATTAATAAAGACATAAATACTAGTAAACTAAATATGCATTATAATCTAAAAAGGAAATAATTATGACTAATAGAAAGAGAAAAAGCCAAAAATCTTACTTGCCATAGAAAAGAGATGTTCTTAATGTTAGGAAGCTTGTTTCGTCAACTTAAAATTTTCCTACAGAAACAAGTTCAATTATCGAAAACCAAGAACATCAATTTAAAATAACAAAGTAACTTTTAGAGGGAAGAATAATAGTAACTTTAACCTTTTAGATAAACAAATGAAAAGATAAATTTTCGAAAAAGGTGGTTTTTCTAAGTTGGAGACGAAATTATATAGATTAAGTTACTATTTCAAAGGTTTTTTAGATTAAATTAAATTGATTAAGAATCGAATGCAAGTATTTGAATGCCTTTCTAGTTGATGAATAATGCAATTCAGCAGATGATAGATAACCTTGATTTCTCTAATATATTTGTTTCGCTTCCTTAAAATTGTCACCTATTTAAGTTAAGAGTGGTTGAAATTGATTTACTTGAGAACAAACAAAAGAGTAAGCATGGGAATATTTAATGTGCATGAAAATGGACATATTTTTAAAAGTATTTTGGTTCATTTTCATGTCAAATTACCTTATTTTACTTATTTTAGATTTTTTTCATATAATTATAATAAATTAACAATAGGATGAAATTATTTAAGAATTAGAGTCTATTTTAAGCAAAAATATGAAGAAAATTATAATTCTTGAAGGAATATGGATTTGCCTTTGTGTTCCTATCTATGCCCATATGCCAACTCTTGTTTTATATGGATTAAGTAAAATAAGAGACATGACCTAGAATAAGGACTAAAGAGAGATCGTTGAGAAATTGAAGAAATTTTATTGTGTAATAAGTCTTAAGTTATAATTGTGCTAAAAATCGTATGCTAATTTCTAGAGAAATAATATGATCCATAACATAGGGACACGAATGTGGTAGAAATCATGCATTAATTTAAAAAGAAATAAGAAGATTCATGGCCTAAGGACACCGCTATATCAAAAGCTTTATCTCTTCCATAAAAGACATAGATTGATCCACGACATAGGACATGTGTTGAAGGGTATGAAAACATATATAAATGTCAATATCTTAATTTTTAGACAATTTTTAGAAACTATTGTTTGAAGGGAGTGATCAAATATATCAATATGGATTTTAGAGATATACATAAAAACCAATAACATATTTTAACAAAAAAGCTAAAAGAATATTGTGATACAATATGGTATCACTTCGCATCACTTCCTATATATTTAAAAAGAACTCATAATAAAAATCATACACAATTATACAAAAAAAATTGATTAAATAAATACGTGGTTATTAACAAATAGATATACCTTTATTCATCAAATATTTCTTCAGGTAATCTTTTAAAATTATGAATAACCACATCTATGTCTACATTATCTATGTATATCATAATATAACAATTATATGGAGATAATTATTGAAGTCATAAAACTATTTCGGTATATACCAACTCTTGACATATATTAACACTTTTCACATACATCAATACTTCTTAAGTTGTTGGATGAAATCAATTGTGATAAGAATTCATTATTCATCAAGTAGTACGAAAAACAGACTTAGAAGCAACTGTAAGCATTGAGATAACTAAGAAATCTCATGCAATTATCTACATAATCGAATATTGAAGTATATTAAACTCCTACCATATTAATACATAAAAATTCTCATTAATTATTTCACAAATATCACCTTCCATATAATTGTCCAATTTCATTCTATTTTATGAAATCCTTCCATATTATTGTTAATTTTCCATTTCTAATCTTATGTAACTACTCTAGGCATTTCCTTTAGATTCCAAGGCATTAACAAAGTCTCACCAAAAAGGTAAGGTTTCAGGCAATACAGTTCATTTCCATTCTCTCTTTACAACTCTCTCAAATAGCAAACAGAAAATAAACAATATGGACATCGACGGGAACCCACGGCATCCCAATGTGGATGACAGGAACCCAGCTACTCTAAAAGACAAAGATAAGACTCAGATGGAGGACGAAACACTCCTAACAATGCAGGATGCCATGGTTGTGGATAATGTGGTCAAACCACAGGTGTCGCTGGGGACAGCATAGGATCTTTCCAATCAACATACAGGTGACAATGGAGTCAAGTATTTAGAAGTAGGAAAATCCTTTAAGGATGCAACACAATCACAAGTAGCTCCCCTCCATCTCCCCAGTCAATTCCCACAATGCCACAAGCTACGGAACTCCCAACCCTTCTTCTGTCCCTAAAGCGAAGCTGCCAACTCTTAATCCTTTCAAGCAGTACTAGATAAAGCTACAACTAGGTGACACCTTGCATGCAATGAGTCAAAATGGGCCAAAAGTTACTTTCAATGAAGACGTTCAAACTAAAATGTACAAAAACTTTGAACATACAGTGGTGATTAGACCACTAAGGAGATCAATAAATTACCTTGTACTGCATAATCGTCTGATGAATCTCTGGAAGCCCAAGGGCACCTTCCAAATTTTGGATATCGCAGATGGATTCTATCTGGTGAAACTAGCATGCAAGGAGGACTACCTCAGAGTACTACTAGAAGGTCCGTGGGTTATACAAGGACATTACATCACCGTTCACCAATGGCATAGGGATTTTGACACAAAATCAACCCATATCGACGCAGTAACCACATGGATGCGAATCCCAGGGTTACCGCCTCGATATTTCCATAAGGACATACTCTTTGAAATCTCAAAACCAATCGGGAAATTGGTAAAAGCCGATATACATATATCTGAAGCAACAAGAGGACAATTCGCACACCTGGCTGTCAGTTTAGACCTCATCAAACTCCTTTTATGGAGTATCACTATGGATAAAAAGTCTTACCCTATCCAGTATGAAGCCCTCTATAGCATTTGCTTTGAATGTGCTGCATATGGCCACTCCAAAGAATGTTGCCCAAAGATTCTCCAACGGCAACAAGAGAAGTAGAAGGACAAAGGCGTATTGGAGGAGAGGTCTCAACCCCCAGAACGGACTGGAATTTCCACCTTTCATGTTAGGGAGTCATCCTCGACTGCCGGAGTTCAATCTTCCCAGGTGTAGCCTATATCACAGCATAGTCTTCCATTTGCCTCCCAACGGCTGAATCTCAGCAAGCTTGGACCATGGATGGTGGCACAAAAAAAGAAAAAAAATGGGGCATCAGCAAACGCAAAACCAACGGCACAAAGACCAACGACAAAATACAGAAACCAAGGAAAGGGCACAGAAACAGTAGTCTGTACCTCATCGCGTTTTGAAGTCCTTGGAGAGGATCTAGAAGCCACCCAGACCTCAGTTGACAAAGTGTCTAGCAAACACCAATTTCTGTTTCAAACCCATGTTCCCGCGACTCCAACTGGGTCCAAGCCATATAAAAGGCCAGCAAAGCCCAAGGCCCAAGAAACTACTCAGCCCAGAAATAGGAGAAAGTTTGCTCCTAAACATGGGGAGCCAACTTGGGCCACGAACAAGACTGCAGTTCATGTCAGCCCACCAAAGCCCAACCACTCCCAGAATCAGGCCACCAACCCGGATTGGACCAGCAAGAGGTAGGTCAACACCAGCCCATTGATTTAGAGGCTCAGCCCACTATAGGCCTGCAACCATAGGAAACCAATATGGGTCTGTCAGACCAAACATCAACTGAATCAAATCATTTTGTCTACAGTCTGGACCACCCAGAGTAGCAAAAGCTCACCAGAAGCAATCTCAACCAAACACTCAAGCCAAAAGGTATCAACGTGGCCAAAAAAGTAAAGGTAAAAGATATCTTCAACAACCAGGACATCCGTGACCTCCTGGACCAAGGAGATCATGATGAGGGTGAATTTGACCTATATAAAGACCCACCAGCCCCCCACCAGGTGCACCAACCTATGGAGGCGGAGGTTTTACCACCAGCATAAAGGTACACTCTTCACCTCTCCTTTTACATATCAATGGAGACTGTCGTGGTATCTCGAATAAGAAGACTAAAGCTGCCCTAAAAGAACTTGTCAACCTGCATAAAACAAAAATCATCATTCTTCAAAAACCTAGGGTCAGTGGTAATAATGCTCAAAAAATAATAAACGAGTTAGGTTTTCAAAACTCACGTAGAGATGACTCCGTCGGATTCAGTGGTGGCATTTGGATTCTTTGGAATTCTCCCATTTCATTATACATAATAGAGGGACACTGGCAGTACTTACATGCAAATGTAATACTCCCCGATAACTCTAATTTTTTGGTCACAGCAGTATATGGTAGTCCAATTCCATAAGGAAGGAACTTTGGAACATATTAACACTTCTTGCAGGAATTATAACTTCACCATGGATAGTGCTGGGGGATTTCAATGCTTATGTGGCAAAAGAAGATAAGTTGGGCAAGCAACAAACAACAGGCTGCCAGAAATTCAAAGCTTAGATCAACTTAGCAGACATGCAAGACCTGGGTTTTACAGGTAATAGAATTACATGGTCTAATAAATTATGTTTTGGAAGATTGGACAGGGCCATGACTAATACCCACACACTTAATTGGGCAAGCACCATTGCAACCACATATCTCCCCAAAATATGTTCTAATCACTGCCCCATTCTAGTAACCATACAACGGGACCAAGAAAAAGCCTCCATCGGCAATAATAAGTTTAGATACCATACAGCCTGGGAGCATTACCCCCAGTGGACACCTTGGTTAGCTTCAGTATGGGAGAATTAACGTTCATCACAAAAGGCCATTGAAGCTTTACATGACAAAAGCATGGAGTGGAAATATAATATCTTTAGGGACCTTAACAGGAAACTGAGGAGGAACCTAGCAAGGCTCCAAGGTATCCAAAACTCCCTATCAAGCAATCCCCCCAAAAGAATTTAGGACCTTGAAGAGCAACTCAAACTGGAATTGGAGCACCTCATAACCCAGTAAGAAGAATTAAAACAACAAGATAGAAGGTTCACATGGTTAATTGCAGGAGACAAAAATTTTGCCTCTTTCCACAAAACACACCGACTCCAAAAAACCAGAGTCAAGATCAAGGAATTGCAACTACAAACAGGTGACTGATCCACTGACAAAAAGCACATTCAAAAGGACATCACAGACTACTTCAAAGACTTTTACACGACGGAATCACCCCAACCCACAGAGCCAAACCCAACCATAGCCAATTACAAGGTCAGAGGTTTTTGCCCTCTTATTGACAATTCTCTTAAACAAATGCTTGCAGGAGATATTTCCATGCAGGAAATACAGCAAGCACTCAAGGAAATGCATACTAAGAAAGCTTCAGGACCTGATGGCCTCACTGCAGCCTTTTACCAACATAATTGGCACTCAGTGCAAAAGCAGCTCACTCAGATGATAAAAGATGCCTTCAACACAGGCGTTTTCCCCCAATCGCTAAACACAGGAATGATTGCTTTAATCCCAAAAACAAAGGACCCAGAGAGGATCACACAATTCAGACCAATCACCTTAATCAACACTTGCGTCAAGATCACTACAAAAGTCCTAGCTAACAGGCTAAAACAGGTACTCCCTTCCTTAATACATCAAAACCAATCCAATTTCATGCAGGGACGGAGCATCATAGAGAGTATTTTAACAGCTTAAGAAACCATTCACACCATGCACCACACAAAAGGTAAACACGGCTGGTTCATTATTAAACTAGATTTGGAAAAAGCTTTTGACAAGGTCAAATGGTCTTTTATACAAGATACACTGAGGGATGTTGACCTACCTAAAAATTTCATAAACATAATAATGAATACACTCTCAAATGCTTCCACAAAAGTAATTTGGGAGGCACATTGGGAACTGAATTTAAGCCAGGTCGAGGAGTGAGACAGGGTGACCCCATTTCCCCCTATCTGTTCATTCTATGCATGAATCGGCTCTCCCAAGCCATAGACATAAGTGTCAAAAACAACCAGTGGCTACCTCTCCTCTTTGGGAGAAGGAAAATCCCCCTCTCTCACCTGCGGTTTTTCGATGATATTCTATTGTTTGCTAAAGCTACCTTATCATAGGCACAACATATAACAAGCCTTCTAGCAGATTTTTCTTTCCATTCAGGCCAAAAAATCAATCAATCAAAGTCCAATATCTTCTTTTCTCCAAATGTCCCCCAGCACATTATCTGTGACATAAGCTCCCACCTCCAGATGGACACTGTCACTGATCTGGGAATTTATTTAGGGGCTTCATTCATCCATAGTAGGGTCACTAACCAGACCCATAAAGCTACTATTGAGAAAGTTAAGAAACGAGTCCTAAAATGGAATCCAACATAAATATCCCTCCCAGGAAGATTGACTTTATGTAAATCAGTCCTGGGAGCAATCCCATCTTTCTTGATGCAGTCTACTTCCTTACTAAAGCAATCTTGCCAAGAATGAGACACATGCTGCAGAAAATTCTTATGGGGAGGCAAGACAAATGAAAAAAAGGCATCCCTAGTCAATTGGAATGTTGTTTGCCAGCCCAAAGACAGAGGTGGACTAGGACTCAAAAAAACCAACAAACATAATGCCGCATTGCTACTCAAACTAGCATGGGATTTGCTCCAACCAGAGGGGAAACTATGGAAGGACATCTTCATGGCCAAATACAATCTCACTACCAAGGATTTGCCCAAGCCCCTACCAAGCAAGGCCTCTACACACACTTACATAAAATTATCCAATGTCTGGGACTTGCTACATAAAGGGATAAAGTGGAATCTGAGGGATGGGAAGACTGTCCTATTCTGGAAATACTACTGGCTACATCATGACATTTGCCTAAAAGACTGGGCAACACAGGCCATCTCAAATGCAGAACTTGAGTGCACAACTCTATCTTATTTGACTTCTATAGGACAGTGGGATACAACTCTACTACAGGGGAAGCTGCCCACACATCTCATAAACGTGTTACTAGCTACACAGCCCCTACGTGAGGCCCTAGGCCAAGACAGCCCAACTGGAAGTGGACTGTCAATGGCATTTTTACCACAAGCTCAGCATATCAAATGCTATGTTCAAGCACATGGAACCCACCAAAGTTACACTGGAAGGGTCTGTAGAAAATGGACATCCCAGAGAGAGTCAAAACAATCCTTTAGAAGATGCTTAAAGGAGCTCTATGGACCAACAGTCGGAGGTTCAAAATAGGCATCAATGATACTGAGCAGTGCCCTCAATGCCAACATCCAGAAACAAATCTCCATTTGTTTAGAGATTGTCCCAGAACAACACAATTATGGAAAACCACAAATCCCTCTCTACCAGACTCATTCTGGACAGAGACATCCTTCAAAAATTGGACAATTACTAATCTAAAATTTATCTTTGTACAGGAGGATAACCCATGGCCTATATGGTTTGCTATCACATGCTAGAATTTATGGACAATCCGAAATGACAAAGTCTTCCAGCAAAAAGACCTACCACAAATCTCTCCGAAAAACAGAATAAAAGCTATAGTTCAGGAAAATCAATGGGCTTTTACCATCATGCATGCAAGAACTATGAAAGAAAACCTATCTGGCCCCGTCTCGAGTAAAGGCGAAGGCGCAGAACCCAGCTCTAACCACCATCAACTCACAACGGATGGCGCAATCACCCGATCTCCAGGAGAGGCAACATGTGGAGGCTTCTTAACCCCTCCAGATGGCCAATGGCTACTGGGTTTTTCACACAATCTAGGTATCTGTTCCCCATTAGACGCCGAACTATGGGGGATCCCAAAAGGATTGGCTATCGCGGCAGCTCACAAGATAACAAGGTTAACGGCCCAATCTGATTGCCAGGCAGCCATCAATCTTCTGCAATTGAAGGTGGTACCTCATGCTGCTCCATCCTTGGTCTTACAAATTAAAGCGCAGGCTCAGAGCTTCCACCACATTGTTTTCCAATTCATACGAAGGGAATGCAATGAGGTTGCAGATCTACTTGCCAAGCACGGCTTCTGCCTCCACCCCAGGGAGATGAACATATATCAATCCCACCCCCTAGTCTTTCTATCAATGGCCAGAGACGCAACAAGAAGAACAGAAACCCTTCATCAGCAAAATGGCGTCGGGAGCGCAGAGCATAGGCATGATTGCAGCGAAGAACGCTACAGTCTACAGTCCCACAGCCTGGGAAATGGCGAAAATGCATACCCCAATCGTCACTTCTACCCACCTTAATTAAGGGAGAGAATTGTACTTTTACTTTCTTTCTGGTCTTTGCACCCTCCCAAGTATATAAAAAAAAAGTCTCACCAACATCCCCAAGAGACATTTTATCGAACAATTCATAGGCAATGCGAATTCATCTATAACTAATAACAAAATCACTACATTTTTTCATTATTTATCAATAAAAACACATTCAAATAACAAAAAAGCCAACGATATTAAGCAAAAACACATAATACCCACAATCCATGAAAACCCACCCACTTACATTCATATACCAAAATCTGTGAAAATTGTCACGTCCTACATCGGATAAGCAACAAAAAGGGTCCTGGCTTATAAACGTGGGTGCTACACACCCCATTAGGTGTATCTTTTGGAGAGAGGGTAATAGACACGTGATAAGTGGTATCAGAGCCAACCTATTCCCGATTCCGGTGTCCCGCCAAGCGCCCCTCAGGATGGGGTAGGTAGGGGGCCCACTTGTGACAAGGGCGTCACAAGATTGGATGGGAGAGAGTGTCACATCCCACATTGGATAGGCAATGGAGAGGTTCCTGGCTTATAAGCGTAGGCGCTGCACACCCCACTAAGTGCATCTTTTGGGGAGATGGTACTGGATATGTGACAAAACCCACCGACGTTCATCACTAACAACAAATTTTTTGGAGAAATCGGAAAACCCAAGAGCAAACTTACCTGAAAACGATGCACCATAGACCGAAACAAGAAAAAATTGATGTTGCATGCTTGGGAGGAAGAGGGACTGACGGCTATGAAGTAGGGAAGAAAAGATAAAATGAAAGAGGGGAGGAAGAAGGGGAGTTTTGGGTGTACTTATGAGGCTATTCAAAATGACGTCGCTTTAATTTTTGGAGAAACCAACATTTATTGACGGAACTGTCATACGATGTTGTTTTAATTTTTAGAGAAACCAACATTTACTGACGGAACTATCATTCCATCGGTAATTTAGATGCATAAATTTCCAATTTATTTTTACGACGAAATTTATTATTCCATTGAGAAAATCTTGGGAATAATTTCTTTCTAAGTTTACCGACTGAAATTTTGGCGGTCACAAAAAATCTTTTTTTTTTACAAATTTATCAACGGAAAATCAATTTATGTCACTAATTTACCACGGAATTTTGTGCATCGGTAATTTTCCATCATTAATGTGTTATTTTTTTTTAGTGATAATTAATAATACAAAACTTAATAAAATGACCTTTGGATGAGCCTTAAACTTCCTTTATTTTTGGCTTAATTTTCACTTTGTAAGTTGCAAACTTCATCTTTTCTCTTTTATAATCTTTGTTGAATATTTTCTTGAGTTTATAACTACATCTTAGTCTCATACTGATTATAATCAAAATAATGAACTCATTAATAGTATTTATGTTTTTTATCGTCAAAACATTCATTGAAACCTTTTTCGATTTAACAATAAACATTTATGACGTGAAAACATGGTTAATGAAGATTTCATCTACTTTGGTATTTGTTATTCCGAACAGTAAGTCAATAAAAATTTGTCTTTAGTTGTGGTTGGATAATTGCGATGCTTCTCCTATTTCTTAGTCTAATTTATTGTATCTCAACAGTGTAAGACTATTTAAATGGTCTGAATTGCTCTTAAAACCTTGCTTTTGTTATCTCTCTTCTCTATCTAGCTAGTGTCATGCTCCAGATAAAGGATATGTGTTAGAATATGTGATTTGTGATTGGAGAGGACTCTTGGTGGGCATAAATAGTGGCCATTCTTGGGTATCCATTAGTGTGGAAGAACTTTTGTGAGCTTAAGTATACGTATCGGTGTTGGTTGGTGATGTTTATTATTTGCCTTTTATACTAGCAGGTCATTGGTGAACACATCAAGATGTCCATTAGGAGTGTCTAAATTGTGGAGACCTTTGCCATTGTCATTTGGCTTATTGATTATAACCTTTTTTAAAAATTCCATTCCTATTGACATGATATGATCCAGTAGCAAAGGAAGGAGCATAGGAAGAATTCAATGTACCTGGTGATTGTAGGTTGTGCTATGAAGAGGGAAGCAATTTTATGTATCTAAGAAAACTACTGGCGTCATAGAATATGGTGTCTAATTCACATAGCTTTTATGTCATTTCATGGATAACACACATGCTATGTCTATATAACGACAAAATCCGATTCAGGACTAGAACGAGGGCCTGTCGCTATGTGTTTACAGGGCCTGATCGATAAAGCAAACTGATTAGTTCTAGACTGCCCAGGTTGTGTCTGACGCCAAGTGGATGCTATACTTATGGAAGTTGGCCGTTTGTGTGCGTGTTACGTCTTAACAACCAACGAGCCCTTTGATACAGTTGGTAATAGGCAATACCAAGGAAGCAAATGGTTGGCGTAGGCTTTAGCAGGACTGGCGATGAAAGTTTCTTGTGAATCATGGAATGCAATCTTTACAAAACGGGCCAGACATGAAAACAGTTCAGGGACTAAATTATGCGATGAGAAGACTTTTTTAAGATAACGACAAGACCTGTTAAATGGTCTTTTGCCTGAATGGAAAGAGACCCGAAAGGACCAATTTGCGTCCTCCTGAGTCTTGACAGGGAAGATAGCTTAAGGATTTCTTAATCACAACAGCAAATTAAAAACAGCCAACTGGAACATTTACTTTGGAGATGCTTCTTTGGTCAATTTATGTACCTTTCCTACAACTCCTTCCTTGTTCTCTTCTTGCGGGAGATTTCAGGGATGGATGGATTGATACGCTCGACCATAAGTTATGGACAGGTGTGATAATACATCTGTTTCATCTAGTTTATCACCAACAACTCTATCTTGTCGCATCTCCGTTGCTTCAGCACCGTTGATTCTTATTCCGAATTCAACTCTCGTGGCTTTGTGTATGTTGGAGGTTCTTTGGTCACAATGCTACCTTAATATTAGGCTAAGGTTTCAGACTTTCAGTTATACGATCATTATTTCTAAATTAATTTTATTTATAACAATTTTTTAAAATAATTGTCATATTTATAATTAAATCTCTGAAATTTTAAATATTCATAAATAATTATTTTAACTTCTGAAATTTAAGAATATTATAAAATATAGTTTATCAAAAACTATTAAATAATATAAATTTAGTTAATAATAAATTCAAATTATTGACAAAAATAAAACTAATTTCTATGATTTTTATATATTACAAGAGTAAAAAAATTAAAATTAAACTTATTTTTTTCTGAACTTGAAAATAAAATAAGAATTAATCAAACTCTTAAACTCAATTTTTAATTCAAATATATTTTTAATTTTAAAAAATAAGAAAAACTTCTTATGATTTTTTTAAAGTATATATTAATATAATTCTTAAATTTATATTATAAATTATGCAATCCAAATAATTAACTACTGAAAAGTTTCTTTGATAAGGAACTGACTAAGAAGAATAATCTCGTGGCATGCACTTGCCCTCGTTTGTAGAACACGCATAACCCGTCAAACGATAGAAAGAAAAAAAAAGTATGATCAAAGACACCCCGCATGGATACACACACCTGGAGTTGTTAAGAAAATGTTATGCATCAACTCAAATAGCAATCCCTTAACAAGGAGCCCACCTTCTTCTCTGCCACTCAAATTCAGTGTTTGTGCTCGTCTTTACCATACTTTCTCACCAGACACGATCAGGTAGCTGCAGTCTGTTTCGTGACTTGTACCTGTCGATCCTCAGTTTGTAGATGAACTTAATACTATTCTTTGATCAGTAGGAAACAGTACAGGAATAAGGGAAACAACGTATTGGAGAAGGGTTAGAATCAATCAGCTCTCTCAAGTCTCCTATCTATGTCATTGGTCCTGTCAGCTATCCTATCTATCTCGTTGGTCCTACGCAATATTGAACCAAGATTCTTAACTTCATCAAATAGAAGACGGACATGTTGTCTGTTTACATGGAGATAAGAAGCAAGCGTACGCAGGCAACAGGCAGGGTGTCCTAACCTTTTGAATTGTCAACCTCGAATTACTTTAATTACTCCAAAGTTGGAGCTTGATTTCCTTTCGGAAAGAAAAGTTAACCGAGAAAGGAACTTAAGTGGAGATGACGTAAGTATTGCCCCTGGAACACCAAGCATCATTGTGGGGTTACTGAAATGAAATGAGATAAAGTTGAAAACGTCTATTCTCAATTGCTTGCCATTTTATTCCGTTCTCATCTTGAGCTAAACTATCAAAAGAGTAAGCCTTACCCATCCTACAATCCATTCAGCTCTACTCCAAAGATATTGGTGGAGAGATGCTCTTTAAAGAAGAAGCAGCAACAAACAAATATGAACAGGAATTACTCCTTAACAACACCAAAGAAGTTGAGCAAGGTTGTGAAGAAGAGTGGTTGAACCTCAGCCTAGGTGCTACAGATCCTCTCTCAACCGCTGGAGATTATGATCCACAGCCAAGACTTACTAACAGACTTTTCTCGTGCAACTTTTGCAGAAGAAAGTTCTACAGTTCACAGGCACTTGGGGGTCATCAGAATGCCCACAAGAGAGAGAGAGGTGTGGCCAGAAGATATCAGAAGAGTTTGATGCCTCTGCCCATCAACCCTTTCGTAGGTAGATCACTTGGTGTGAGGCCTCATGCACTTGTGCACAAGCCAAGCAGAGATGGAGTTGCTTTAGCACCAAGGTTTAATGAATCGAATTCGGGGCCCGTGGTTGCATGGGCACCTTTTCTTGCCGACGACACAATGAATTCGATTTGGCCGGGAAGTTTTCGTTTGGATTCACAGAAATCACAGTCATCATCAGACTCACTCAAGCTAGACTTAAACCTCCGACTCTGAAAGTTCCTTTTGCTCCATAGATCAATGATTTCTTCCATGTTTACTTCTCCTGGAAATATTGTTGACTTGTTCATCCATCAAACATACAACTAACATTGTTCGCAGGAAATCCACCTGGAAGTTTATATCAGAAATAGCTGGTTCTGCATCCATAGATCTATTGGGAAAACATGAAAAGGTGTTTCACTCTGCATATCAAAGCCCAGAGTTCCTTGAACATGTCACCCCGACCCTGTTAATCTGGCTTTTTATAGAAATAATTAGCAGTTCTATGGAGTTTACTGATCCTACTTAGTAAGTTTTCAAGTTCCACTTCTATTAAACGGGATAATTTGCTTTCCCTCTTAAAATTAATAATCATAACACAAGTTCATCTCCGCTCTCTACCATGTTAAAATTTTTCTGACATGAAATTCCAAGAAGTTGCAAGAATATAAAATTATTGACCAAATATATTAGGAAGAATAACTTGTGAAAAAAAATGATAGGAATAGATCTTGAGTAGACAGAAGCAGAGATGGCCAAACAGTTTGAGCATCTTCTGAGTTCAATGCCTTGATGCAGATATCTAAAAGGGGTAGCTCAGTAGCATTCGTCAGCCTTTTCTTATGATCATTCACTTCTTGCCTTTAATTGATACTTTGGATTGTAATCTGCCATGATTAACCTAAGCAGTTTCGTTTATAAATTCGACACCCCACACTTAGCTCATCAATTAACAGGTTTTCTCTTCCAAACTCTTAATATTCCTTTCCTAGTCATAAATCTGTTTTGCCATCATGCATTAATTCTTATCACAGGCATAAGAAGAAGAGGAAGTGTAACTTAAATTTAAAATATTGTTCTTAGTAAAATTCCATTGCCCCTAAAATTAAAGTAATAAAAAGTACATGAAACACATGATAGAACTTGCTAATGAATTTGCTGATGGAAAACAAGTATCCATGAGCATAAATTTCCCAAGAGACTGAATTCCTCGTATAAAATACATGTAGATCAAATCTTTCACAATGAAGCTATTTACAGCCTACAAAGTTATCACGGACCTTAAGCTTTTGGGTCTTATGTTTGACGACAGGGAGCCTCTGGCTAATGATGCTTGGATCACTATATGCAGCAGAATCAGAGGGATACCCTTTCTGCAACACAAAATTAGAAACATCAGTCCCGAATAAAAGAAAAAAAAAATTGATTGTGTCATACAGCAAATGAAAGTACAGTTAAATAGACAACCAAATAGCAAATCCAGAACAATGCAAAGGGCGACACTACTAGCAGCAATGCGTGCCTGATGACTAAAGTTTCTCCAATGTTTTGCAGTAATAACATTCTTCAAAACCTAAAGGGATACCAGAGAATTGCTCTCTTTTTTCAACTATTTCCATCTGGACTACTTTTGAGGCTCTACATGTATTATTCAGTTACAAATAACTAATAGCGCCAATACTTTTGTAAAAGAAACCAGATGATCAAATCATGACAACAATCAGAAATCAGATGAGAGAAGTTTGACTCCTCAAACCCAAACAAAAAACCAAGAAATCCTAAGCAGAGTAGCAACAAGGAGAAGGTAACAATTTCAATATCCATGCGTAGTCTCTGATTCATGCAACAAGCAAGTGAAGCACTTGTCCACATATGTGGAAGGGAAGAGGTGGAGGTGGGTGCAAAAGATAGAAATGTTACAGCAGAAAGATCTTGAAAGGTGGCCTCTCTCCAGCATATTTCTCGAAGAATGACAGGACCGGCAGCGTCAGCAAAACTGCAATGCATGCGTGTATCCCTTAATCTCATAAGGACTCCATCAACTCTAAGCTGGAAAAAAATGACCAGAAGATGGAAAGAAATTATGGACCAAAGCAACATGAGGAAAAAAATTGCTGGTATCTTGAGAACCACACTTTCGGATATATTTAAATTTAATGATAAATCCATCTAACATGACTAGATAAGCAAGAAATTTATAAATTTTCAGCATTTCAAGATTCTAGAAATTGGTGACGAAACAAAACCGACAATGTCTGGTTACTCACCCAAAATCGCAAAAGAAGAAACCAACAACTTGGCATGACTCTCTACAAAATAGAACACCAATTGTTTCAGTTCCCAAACATGATACCGGATCATGCTAACCAAAATGTGTGAACGTAACATACCACTTTTGCGGTTAAAAGTGAGACTCCATTATCAGCTAGCTCATCTTCATATAAGATAACCTATAAAGACAAGAAGACCAAAGTTGGCATGCAGGCACAATTATGACCAGAATAGATTTCATGATGATATGCTTCCAACGTGATAAATAAAGTCCACCTCATCATAGAAAAGAATAGGCTCCTTGGATGACAATGCAACCATGTCAATCTGTTGCTCACAATCCTCCCAACTGGGGCAGTTACTTGTCAGGTTTTCCTCACATTTATTCTGATCACAGGATCAAGGTTGATAGATCATTTTTTAGAATAAAAAAAGGGGAAAGTTAATGCATCATTCACTACCTTGCCTATTTATAATGGGAGTTTATGCTACAAGGAGGTTCATCACAAGAAAAGATTCAGTCAAGTAGTTTCCTTTTGCTTAGAAGCAAGCGCTCTTTAGCAGGAAAATTGAAACATCATGAAAGAAAAAGAATCATTACACGTGGAATCCACCTCAAAAAGTAGGAGCACGAAGATCGTAACCAAATAAAAATAAAAGCTAAATAGTGAAAGAATTAGGAAAAGGAGAAGGAAAAATGATGCCGTGTCATGAAAAACCGAAAGAAATGGAAAAGGAAACAACAAAGTACAAGAAATTGATTTTCTTCAGAATTTCAAGAAACTACAATTTAGGTCCAAAGATAAGTTTCCTAGTAAATTAAGAGTGACTTGAGAACAAATCCTCATCTACAACAACTTTGAACTAGTGCCATAAATCCAATACCAAGCATTCTAGGTCTTCAAGAGCCTACATCAACGTCAACAATGCTTATGGAAAAACAGAAAACTGTGAATTAAATAACTGACAAAAAGTAAAACGAACCTTTTCTGCATCTACATCAATTGTCTCACTTCCACAATATGGCGTTGTGAATGTGTAATCATAATCTAGTATCACCTGCTGAAAAGGTTTGCTGGAAATTTGCAGCAAGAGCCACGTGAACAAATGGAAATTTCTTTTAATTGTGCAAGGTACTACAACAATTTAAACAACATGATTGTGAAGTCAATTCAACAAAATAAGTTCCATTATCTAATGGGGAACAACAGCTATCTAAGTAACTATGAAACAGGTTAATGCAGAAGAATTCGTCAAGGTCTGTTCAGGGGCTGTGTGAACAGTGTCAATGGGGATTATGTCTTCATGAGTAAGATCGGATAAGTATTTCATTAAAAAAACAATAACGGGATGCCAAAAGGAAACCTTCAGCAAGGAATCCACCAGGAAATGGCAATTCCAGATTGTTCGACAATATTAAAGAATAACAATATTGTTTTAATCCAAAATATTAGAATGCAAAATTCCATTGAAAGTAGGAGACCAACAGTTCTCAGTATTTCTTTTCCCCTTACTTTCAATGAATCCACCAGGAAACGGCAATTCCAGATTGTTCGACAATATTAAAGAATAACAATATTGTTTTAATCCAAAAATATTAGAATGCAAAATTCCATTGAAAGTAAGAGACCAACAGTTCTCAGTATTTCTTTTCAGCAATTGCAACTGTAAAAGATCTTGCAGGCAGATATTGGGAAAACTGCAAAAGTAAAAACTTAAGTAGCTAGCAAAGTTGAATGATGTGTCATGGGTCCCTTCCACCTTCAAACTAATGAATGATACCTCTGCTTGAACATCAATTCACATGTCCATAATAGTATGACCTAATAAACACTGTCTCCAAAATATCTTGCAGCATTAAGTTATAACAAAATTTGAGCATGGCGCAGATAAATCATAAATCTGTGCCCAGAGTTAGAAAGAGGCTAAAAACCTTCTGAATTTCCATTTTGCAGCAGCTGGAACCTCAACCGGAGGCAATGCTTCCTTCTTCCAACCGGTGAGCGCATCAAAAGCATTAAAATGGATTTTTGTGCCACTTTTCGTATGCTCAAGAACTAAACAACTGTCTCCAAAAACCATTTCTGGTAAATGAGATGTTTGAAGCTTTTCCTCCCATCTGCAAACAAATCAACCTCAATAAATTCCTATTAGACGAACTCTATCATTGAATAATCCATACTCCGGAGCCAATCGTATCTGTAACGCATCAAAAAACACACGAAGAACATTTCTTGGCCCGTCACAAACAAAATCACCTACTTCAATAAACCAAAAAACCGCTTTGACAACAAATCCACCATAACAAAATCAATTATGAAACAAATTGAGCATCAAACTAGAAAATTAACACGAGAGAGAGCTCTACAAGAGAAAGAGGAGAGAGAGAGAAAGAGAGAAAGTGTGTACTCTTGAAGAGAGGAGGAGTTGAGAATGGAACGGTTGGAGGAGAAGATATCCCAGCCATGGATGCGAAGTCCTCGGCGGCCGTCAGTCAACAGCTCGGCGCCGGCGACTTTTAGTTCCTTCTCGTCTATTTCCAGTTCCATGGGCGCCGTTTGATTGTCAGTACTCCGAAGACTGGGGCGCCGTTTGGTTGGGTTTTGTACTTGGGCTTTTGGTTTATTTTCACTTTTTGTGTTTCTTTTTCTTGCAACATTTACTTAATTGAAACGGAATGAGACAGAACATTGTACTTTTCTTTGTTTAGTCCCCGTGTGGTATGTGACATTACTCATTGAATCCGATGACTAATTAAATGCTAATTAATATAATACAATGAAACGAAACCAAACGAAATAAAATGGTGTATAATAAAATAAAATGTAATATGGTAAAAAGTTATTTGGGAGGGATGGAAGGGTTCACAATTTAATATAGTAAAATATTGTTTAGAAGATAGACGTAATAGAATGTAATGTAATATATAATAAATGACTATTATATCCTTGATATTAAAATGGTTATTACAAAAGATTTAACACTATGGTTTCAAAATAGAAATTATGTTTAATTAAAAAGTCACAGTTATGACTTGTTTAAGTCATAACCGTGATAAATAAATTTTTAATATTTTCTATTTTAAAATAATAATATTTTTAATAAAGGTTTTATTATTTTATTATTAATTATATACAATTTATTATTAATTATATAAAATATTATTATTAATTATTTAATAAATTTATTCTATTATATGTGATTTATATTTAAATTTTATTTATTTTTATTTATATAAAAATATATACAAACAATTAAAGAAATAATTGTTATTAAGAAAAATTATTGAGGATATATTAGGTAGTATGTATTTATTAATTTATGTTTCCATCCTAAATTCTCTGAATTGGAGGTTTTTTATTTTTACTGTTTAGGATGGAATGGAACGTGATATGAAACTCTCCGCTTCCATCTCATTCCGTTCCATTTTATTATGAAACCCTCAACCAAATGATAGAAGAGTATTATATTCTACCCGTTTTATTACGAACCCCTCAACCAAATAGAGCCTAAATAATCAAACAAAAATCTTAACTCGTCAAATCTTTTGCTATTAAATTTCTAGTTCATTTTATTTTAATAATTATATTAATTAATCGGTTATTTTTTAGCAATTAATAAATTTTTATAAAATATAATTAATTAATTAATTTTTATTTAATAATCTCTTTTTTAATTAAACTTTAAATTTTTCGATGAGTGAGAACAACACCTTTCAATCTTATATTTTAAATTATTTAATTTATTAAATCTTTAGCCAATTTTATAATAGTTTAATACTAATTAAACCTTCCATTAACGTCAATTGTAACAAGAAACACCTCATTACACCATGTAATAAATAAAATTACAAAAAGAATTATATAGCCAACAGAAGTGATAAGTTTTATAGTAGCTTGAATCATCAAGAGATTACAATTATTCTCATATATGAAAAAAAGGAAACAATATGTAGTTCTTACCCTTGAAGTTTATTTTTTATGCTCTTAATCACCATTCATAATAGCCACGTCCTGCAAAGTACTTCAACAATAACAACTTAATAAAAATTTAACTGCTACGTAAGATAATTGGAAGATTCAATAGTATTCATCAATATTCCCTTAATTAGTAGAAAGAATGCTCCGAAACATCCCTGCAAAGTAATGTAATCCAGTTAAACACTCACATGATGACCAATATTTGTGCAACGAAAGAGAAAGGGTACACACCTTGAATCAATCATATATAGTTACTTTGTGCAGTCGAGCAACGCAAGTGTCTCCATGTATTCAAATGTACGGAGGGAAGTGCTTAAAGAACCAAGGAAATGAGAAGAGACTGGTTTCTCATTACCAGTATCAAAGACCAAAAGCTCATTACGTTTTAACACAAGAAGTTGGTTATTTTTGGTCAATCTTAATGTCGGGTAACTTGGCCTTAAAATCCCTAAATCAAGTCGGAACATTTTGGTCCAAGAACTTGATACACCATACTGTTTCATAACCCATATGTCCCAAAGTTTGGAGTCCCAATGACCATATAAACACGCAAGAGATTCTCCGAGTCTCACTACCTTGGAAAACTTGTCGGAAAGAGATGCATGAAATGGTAAGTCCATGTCTCCAAAAACCTCGCTACTCACATCAAATACGATAACCAAACAACGGGTTGTCACATCATGAACACCAACCCAGTGCAAAGATCCTTTTACCAGTGCAGGTTGATGATGCTGCATGTCGCCCGCAGGAGAACTGCTAATCTTCCTCCACTCCTTTTTGCTCAGCTCGTAAACCTTGGCTTTTCTAACATCAAAACATGTTTGTTCGATGAAGACCAACTTGTAACCATGAGAGACAAAATCGTAGCACACCCCCACGAATTCACTTCCTACGCTTCTGTAGCACACCCCCACGAGTTCACTTCCTACGCTTCTGGTAGCAGGAAGTGGGACCTCTAAAGCTTTCATTAAACTAGGGTTCCACAACACGCATGTTCTTGCGGTATGTATGCATAACAGCCCGTGACAGAAATCTTCTACTTTTTTCTCATACTCAATCGTAGGTGGTGGCACGAAACTCATCTCTTCAATATCGACTACGAAATCATTATATTCATCGTATTTCCTGTGCAAAAGCCGAACATCGAAATCATCCCCACCACGAACATGATCTACAGTAACCAACGACGGATTTTCCTTACTTCTATTGATTACACTCATGGTGTGCTTGGAAACAAAACTAGAGCTACGAATCAAAGTGTAATATGATTTGGAAATACACATGAACCTTACAAGTGATTTGACTGGCAACTTTAACATGATTGCCTCCGCAATTTCGTCGGCTACGTACTGAATTCTGCTGTCCAAAGAACTCATGACTTTGAGTAGGGTAGAGAGAGAACGAGATCAAGGTTTGAGATTAATTTCACTAATTAGGTCCGTCTAAAGCTTACCCTTCACATATACTTATATGGAAGGCAGATCTATACAATCTTTAAAACAGGTATTGATGAAAGTCCAAAGGAATATTATAAACCCTAATACATTAGGGTTTGCACTGAGTTCATGGTTCCGCCAAAACAGCTAACCCTACACCTTTTGTAATGTATAGTAGCTTATTACGGCAATGTTCAAGTACCTTAATATATCTAAATAAATCAAAAACATTGTTAGGGAGCTTGGAAGCAATTGGGACACGGATGATAATTTTTAACCCATGAGGCTAAAATTAGTTGTTTTCAATGGGTTAGATTAAGGCTCAAACTGACTCAAGACTTAATTATTCTAAGTAAAATAATATCGTTATACTTAGAATAGTTAGTCCTCGAGTAGGCTGACACCTGAGTAGTTCAAGTTTAGGCTCAATTAAAAAAATTATATTATTCTATATTTTTAATTTAAAAAATTATTTTTTAAAAACTGGTAGGGATCGGCCCATGGGCTAGCCCATTGTCATCCCTAAATTGGGTGGATTAGTTATGTGGAGCTTTATACGAAACATATAGTAATAGTGTAACAGCTACAGAGTTAGGGATTTCTGGAAATATCTATCATTAAAAATTATTCAATGTTTATCTTTAAAACTAATGTGTTTAAATTTAATTAAGTCCTTTGTTACTATTTCTTAGAGAAGCATACTAACTAAAACATATATTTACTCTAATTTTATATCGCATAGAAATTACTTATCTAATATAACAGCATATCATTTTTTTATTAATGCTATATAATAATTATGGACTGTATATATAAGACTACAATATTAAGATAAAATATTATTTTAAAGCACAAGAGTACTTTATTTAGTAATTATTTAGGTTATATAAATAATAAAATTATGTTCAAAATAAAATAAATATTAAGTTGTATTAATAAAATGCTAAAAGTTAAATAATTTGAAATATGATTGAAAGAGATTGTCCTTATCTATTAAAAATTTTAAAGTTCAACTTAAAAAAGAGATTGTTAAATAAAAATTAATATATTTATTTTGGTTTATAACAACTTATTAATTTACAAAAACTAATCGATTATTTAATAAATTAATCAATTTTTAACAACAAAAGTTATTAAAATAATAAATCGAACTAAAAAATTTAAAACCGAATCAAAAAATTGAACAATTTAAAATTTTTATAGTTAAATAAAACAAATAGTTTTTTAATCATCGGATATTTTAATACATATTATTGTAACTCTTAATACCAAACCCTTTTTTTATATTTCTAACCTTAACCTCGTTTACAATTTAAAAACTTGGACCAACCGAATCTACGAATTTTTGTGATATCTAACAGTTTATTATAATAAATTTCAAGTACTTAACCATAATATATGTGAATAAACTTAAGAACATTGCTAGAGAGCCTGCAGGCAATTTTGACATGATCCATGCTTAACTAGGTAAACGAACCATTTAACAATCTTCGGTCCCAGGCATCCGTGCGCTCGTGGAGTTCATTATTGTTACCTAACTTGTGTCGCTAATAATTACAACTCACTGGAGTACAGAGACACGCATTAACGATAATAGGAAGCTATGAGGACCGGAAAGAAACTCCACCACGATAAAGCGTTTCCAACGAGGCTATCGGTTTGGTTTCCACTGATTTTGACTGCTCCAGATTTAGATATCAGCTTCTTGATTATATAAACAAACCACTCGGTTTCAGAAATTTCTTGGAATGCTAACAAGTAATAACCTTCTGAACAAGGAAATTAAATAACAATAATCGCACATCTATAACGTGACTAATTTAGTTTACCACCTGTTGTTGACCAAACAAAAGAGCACATAATTAGGTGAAATCAATGGAAGCTGATAAGATATGGGACCGTGTAACTTTGGGTGGGTTTATGAAATGTCAAAAAGCAGGAATCTCCAAGGAAGATGGTCCCCTGCTTTAGACTTCTATGTACAAACAATAAGTCGGTCATTTTCATACTGATGACTCTTGCTACATCAAACACCAGGCAAGCTTACACCTCTCAGAAAACGATCCTTGGGTCAAAGCAGGCATAAAGGAGCAATTGTGGAACTCACCCAGCTACCGAGATTAGGAAAGATGTCGATCTTAATAAATCAGAACATGCCAATTGCTCAGATTAGACCCAACATGTTTTGGAATTTCGTCATCATATGTTCTGCCAACATAATGAACAAAAGGTCTGTAAAAGGGCAGTAGTTGATCTAATTATATGAAATTTAATGTGGCAGGAGCTATGGACCGGCACGACAGTTGAAAAAATAGATGAGGGAGTTTATTTTTCTATGGAGAAAAGGGCCCACTGACCCTTAGCTTAATAGTATCTTTTCAGAAAATATCTTGGAAAGGAAAATTTAAAGAGATACATTACGGTATTCTTAATTAGCAGAGACTGTTTTTGATAGACTTAACCATTGCTTTTCTTACCCCATCTTTCAAGTTACCAAGATAACAAGTAGCCTCTCGACAGTGGCTGTGATAATGAGACTTGTTAAGATAATAGGTACAGAAGGGACTCACCAATTGGACCAACTTTCTGGGTAAAAGTAGTTCTGCCACTTCACTATCATCAGAAAAGAATAGAGCAGGAAAGGTCTGATACCAATACTATTGAAGTTAATTGGCAAGAGAGGAGACAAAGTGCAAGTTGGGAGTGCAAGTGGCAATAAAGCAGAAAAGTAAATAGCGCGCAATAGAAAGTGTTGTGTGTGCGTAAAGGCTGGTGTGACTGTTGTGGTGAAAATTGTTGCCTTGTGCTGCTTCTGCACTCCATTTAATTGAATCCACATGTTTCCACAATGCCAAAAATCTAATGTTGCACATAATCTGGATGGCTTACTGGAAAAAACCCAACAAAGCGAAGTCTCTCATGGAGTACATTGAAGGGTCTGCATCAAGATTTTTAGTTAAGTGGAGCAGATGTCATCCTTAACGTTTCTTATCAAACATAATTATCACTATAAAAGTTTATTAACTGCGATGATTGTGATAGATCATAGAAGTAAACATATGAGTAATTATGAAAAATCGGTTAGAAATTATTTCTAACCTTTTAAAGTCAAACTGCGAATTAAGCTAATAAAATAAGAGATTTAAGGTTTAATTAGTATTAAATCATAATATTATTTTACTATTCTTTATTAAAACTATAATAATGCTTTTTAAAAAATTAGGTGGGTGTAATTTATCGTTTATTTTATCTCTCAATCATTCCTATTCCTTTTGGTTCGGTGTGAGTGGTCGTTAGATGAACTAGAAAAGCGTGCGCTCGTCTCAACGCACCCCTTTTCCTGACAAAGACTAAACACAACACAGTGGATGAAATTAACAATGGAAAGCGAAGGAAAAGAGATTAAGGGGGATGAAAATATGTTCGTTGCATGAAAGAAACATTTCACTACACATACATGTCAGACTTCACATTCTTTTCCAAAGGTTAACTGAACCACAATACAGAACCTGACCCTGAACAGTCCTAATCAACGGACACTTTCACCTTTTCTTGCAAAGCTAGGGATATCACTCGACATAAAGGCTAAAAAGGATAAGAAAATACATCAAGATATCTATAGTTTTCTACATTAACTTAAGTTTTGGTCGGTGACCTGGGAAATCACCGTCTTCTTTCCGGTGTCCAATGAGGCAAAGCTGGGCTGAAATGATTGGATACCATCCTCGAATCAAGCAGCTCAACGATTGGTGTAAAGTTTACACACCTTGGAACTTTGTACTGATTAATGGATGCCCCTCTTGATATTGCATAGTCCATTAACTCCTCAAATGTGCCGTTTTTAACAACCCTTATCTCTAGTGGACCTATGGAGTTGTCTGCAACTCGTCCTTGCCTATAAACTGAGTTCAGAGATTCTTCCATGGCAAGACAACACCTGTTCAGTACCTGGTCAGTCGGGGAATTGACCGAGTCTTTCACTAATAACTCCCAGTAAATTACGTAGTGACCTGGAATCGTCTTTGTATCAGCAAAACTCGTGTACTCAACAACGCTTGTGTTGAATTCACGTAAGAGTTGGGACGCGTTCTCGACAGCTTTCTGTAACTCTGCCTCATCAGTCTTGTCCGAGTCGATACTGAGTAATACATTTTTCCTTCTAACAAAATGAAATTGAGGTGCTGAGTTGTGAAACCCGGTGACTCTGAGGATGTCGCCGACTCGGTACCTGTATAAACCTGCATAGGTGGTGATCACTAGCTCGTATTCTTTGCCCACTTCAACATCGGTGAGGTCAACGAGTTTTGGTGGCGAGTCACGAGCAGTCCAAGTCTTAACAGGCTCGTGGGGTAAAAATTCAAAGTATGCCATGTTTGGCATGATTGTATAAGAGACTTCTGATGGTTTGCACATCGGGTTCAAGTTCAACCCAAAATAACACTCTGAGGAAGCATACATGGTGCATGCTAGTGGCAACCCACCACTATAGTAATCCAGGGTTGGGATGTATTGTGCCATGGCTCCAGTGACAATCACGTCAAGATATTTTGTGCTGGGCCAAATTCTAGTAATGATTCCGTCCCACTTCTCCTTGGAACATTCCATTCTGATGAACTCTGCGAGTTGAGGGTTAGGTTTCAGGATCTTGGTCATGCAGATTCTTAAAGAAGGGTCTGTTATTTGGCTGTTTAGAGTTCCCGATTCAATATCACGAGCAAGTTGTCGCCAGTGAACTTGGAGAAAACTGATGGCACGGAGCAAACCTGAGGCGAAAACAGCGCCAAGTCGGAGCACTGCTTCACGCTCCTGAAGGCCGCAGATCATCTGAGTGTACATACTCTGGAATGAGTCAGCACAAAGAATGGCCTCGTTGGGGCTTGTGTACACATTGTAAGGATCGTAGGGACGAGTTTTGAAGTGGTCGCTCTTGTAGTAGCTGGTGAGAACAGGGCGAGCCAGGAGGCCACTAGGAGTTTTCGTCTCAGATTTCACGAACATGAAGTATAGGCCTTTGCCTTTGTCCAAGCCAGGGACGCAGCTGTTGCACAAAAAGCGTGATTTTTTTTTTAATTAGTTGCATGTGAGTGGAATTGAATGAAGATGGAGACAGGCACACAATTAATTCCAACGCGTCCATCGGGGTTTCTTTAACTTACAGGTTCATCACTGGCATGAGCAGACTATATAATAATTGCCGACGATCCAGCTCTTCTTGGATTGTTGGCATCAGCTTTCTTTCACCAGCAGATGTCCCTGAACTGTAGTTTCCAATTAAACAAAAGTTTATTAGTACAATAATTCAAACCTTCTAAGTAAATCCATATACTCTTAACAAAAAACACACCTAGTGAGAAACTCGGAGATGGGGTGAGATGACAAGATGGCAGAGCGGTCGCCATTAGCTATACGTTGGATTTCAGGCTGAAGATCCTCGTAAGTAATCATGGGAAGTTTGGACTTAAAAGTCTGGCGATCGATAGCACCATTAAGTTTGAACCTTTTCAAGTACTCAACCTGAGCGTTTCGGCTCAGGATTTCAGCCAAAACCTTCTCCTGAACAAAGTCAGCATTTCTAGTCATTTCCTCGATGAATTGAAGGGCTTTTGCATCTTTTTCGCATGCTGGAGGACCCAAAGGAGATGAGAAGGCATCGTCAACAGCCATTGCAGACAGAAAAACTAAGAAGGGTTTATAAATAAGAGAACAAAGGTTTGTTGTTTACTTCCTTGAACAGAAAAAGGAAGATGTACGTGAGAAATTTGAAAGAGCTTCTTAGTGTTGAAACTGCTTGTTTGTTGTGAGATAAGGAGTCACGGAGTTGATGTTTATATAGGAGAGAGTCCTGTGCTTTTGGGCAACGGACGCGTGGTATGCCACGTATGAGCGGGGCCCGCATTATGAAAGAGGACGTTAGAAGGAAGCTGACGAACCAGTGCAGCCGTAGAAGGTTAAAATAAACAAATAAAAATGTTGTTTAATGGCTGTAGGGCAAAGAGGGGACAATGTGGGCCCACAACAGGTGGACATGGCAAGAAGGGAAGGGGGCATGTGGGGTTAGGTGACCGCCATGTCAGCGGAGTCAAAGGGAAAGAGAGTGGGAGAAGATGATTAGGTAACTTCATATTTTTTATCTCCTTCATAATCCACGCCAGATTTAGACGGTATTAATAATAGCTTGGAGAAGATAATAATAGCATTTTTTTTATTCGCATTAAATTAATGGAGAATGACATAGTATTAGTCTAAAATAAGATAAAATACGATGATTTTTTGTATTTATAATATATATATACACACACAAAATATGATAACTCATATAATTATGAAAATATTTTTCATTTGCCAGACTTTGAGTAATTGATAAAATTGCTTTCTTATTATTATAAAGTTATAATTTTAAGTTGCAAAATAGTCTGTTTATACGTTACATACATTGTTTTTTTTTGGTTAAAAATACTTTTAAAACACATGAATTTTTATGTATTATAATATGTCAATTCAACCTTAAATAAAA
>JAOSBN010000178.1:43012713-43053380 GCA_027563595.1 Erythroxylum suave | reverse complement strand
TTTTTTTTGGTTAAAAATACTTTTAAAACACATGAATTTTTATGTATTATAATATGTCAATTCAACCTTAAATAAAATGATGTTAGACTTCCAATCCGTTCAAAATTGATAAAAAATATCCAACCACGGGACTGCCTCTAGGGTGAAACTGTCGGGCATTGATGGCGATAGGTTGCCGGCGAGCGAACCAACTTTCACTGCTGCAATCTCTTCCACGTGAGACAAATGCCTAAATTCAAACCCCTTCCTCAGTTCTCCGTTCACACACACTTGAATTGCGATTGGCAAGAATCTAATTCTGCTTCTAAGACCCAAACTCATTATCCCTTTTCTCTATTATCAAAGTTTTCGTTTGGTCGACGGCAGCTGCCTACATTTCCCTCATTATTCCTCCTTTCTTTCTTTCTTTTTTCATTTTCTATTTATCTAGCCATAAACATATGATAATTTTGGAATAAACGTGAGATGAGATTGATACAAAAACTAACTCATTAATCGTTAAAACTACTTAGCTTCTCCGAATCTCGCGTGTATTGAATTGTTGTTATTGTTATATTAACGTAACCTCCAGCTAAACAGAATATTCTAAATTAATTATTTTATTAATTTTACTTGTATTATACGAAATAACTAAGATTGACCTTATAAAGAAGACATAGACATAGAGATTAAAAGAAAAGGTGGGTCACATTCACTATTTTCACCTTGTAGGTACGAAAAATATGTTAACCCGTCGAAGTGTAGTTGAGATAACACTTAAAAAATAATTGCTTCGACCTCATAGAGTAGTATAGTAGCTCGAGCCCTAGCTTAGGACCAATAGATTTATATAACTCAACGATAAAAAGGAGGAAGAATTGAAATATACACCCTGGCTGCTGCCCACTGAAAGTGACTTGCAACTCCAAAAGAAACATGGGGCTCCTTTCATTTGCTCATCATAATGGACCATTTCTTACAATTTTTTTATGAATTTCAAGTCCAAATTATGACTTAGTCAATGGAGCTAGAACACGAGAATAATCTCAATCTTATTAATAAGATAACTATAAAGACTTGTTACTGCTGCCAGTTAGAGTGGAGAAATGAAATACATGGTCCTCAAGGTCCAATAATCGAACACTTTCGTCAAGGATAAGACCCACAGAAAAGATCAAATAGAGTTTGCCAATGGAATCATCAAATAGGATGTAAAAGCAACAAAAGGTGGCATTCATTAATTGCCTATGCCCTATATCTTGAATAGATGCCAAAATCGTAACTCTCAACCGTGGAGCTTGCCTGCCCTGACAAGCTAGAGAAATCAAGAATGATAAGGTTCATCATCTCCCCCAGCGCATATCTTGGTCCTAAATTATATGGTCCTAAATTATATGCGTTATAATTGGATCCACTGCCTAACATTTGCTAACCCGTACAATTATTATTAGCACAACGTTTCTTACAAGGAACAAACTATTCGAATGAGATATTTTAATAAAAATCAATTGAGTTACTTCATTATTGGAAATATGTTCTACAAAATCAATTAGCTTTTCTCTGAGGTGATAAGGTTGTTAATTTGTGATATAAAGTTTGAGTCGAGTAACATGTGATCAATAAAATTCTCAATCAATAAGAGAACTCATAACCGGTGAGTTGTTCAAGAATTGGCTTTCTTAAGTCAGCTTACCCTTCAATGATAACGGTATAAGAGCTATTGTTAATAAGCACAACTGCTAGAAAAAGGACAAGAAAGACTGTTTATTGGTAACCTTCTTGATAATATAATAGTCACTAACAAGAATCTAAGTTTTATAAATACCACCGCGAAACCGACTCTGCATTATCTAGTAAACGTCATGTATTAAACAAAATTTGATGTGTTGGTGGTCCTGTTCCTCCATCTCTATATTCCATGATTATACTAATGATCTTCACCATCTCCTATTTTTATATTCAGTTGCTCTTATATTGGAATGACAGGCCTATAACCAATTTGTTAGAATGCGTAACTCACCCCCAAAAGCTAGCTCAAGAGGGGGAGGTTTGCACATTATTATAAATTGTTGAATACTCTCATACTTGTCCGATGTGGGATTCCTGACACACCCCCCTCAGTCCAGAGCAGAACTGGGCATTTAATGGACATATTGGGCAAAGGGACATAACCAGGTACCGCCCCAAACTATCGAGACAAACTGGCTCTGATACCATGTTAGAAGGCCTAACTCACTCCTAAAAACTAGCTCAAGAGGAGAATGTTTGCACATTATTATAAGTTGTTTAATGCTTTCATACTTGTCCGATGTGAGATTCCTGACACATCTCTCTCAGTCCAAAGCAGGACTGGACATCTGATGGACATATTAGACAAAAGGACATAACCGGGCACCGTCCCCAACTATCGAGACAAGTTGGCTTTGATAACATGTTAGAAGGCCTAACTAACAAGTATGAGAGCATTGAACAATTTATAATAATGTGCAAATCTCCTCCTCTTAAGTTAGCTTTTGGGGGTGAGTTAGGCCTTCTAATATGGTATCAAAACTAGTTTGTCTCGATGGTTTGAGGCGGTATCAGGTTATGTCCCTTTACCCAATATGTCTATCAGATGTCCAATCCTGCTCTAGACTGAGGAAGGTGTGATAGGAACCCCCACATCGAACAAGTATGAGAGTATTCAACAATTTATAATAATGTGCAAACCTTTCCCTCTTGATCAGCTAACTTTTTGGGGTGAATTAGACATTCTAACATGGTATCAGAACCGGTTTGTTTCGATAGTTTAGGGTAGTGCCCGATTATGTCCCTTTGTCTAATATGACCATTAAATGTCCAGTCCTACTCTAAACTAAGGGTGATATGTCATGAATCCCACATCGGATAAATATGAGAGTATTAAATAATTTATAATAATATACAATCCTCCTCTTGAACTAGTTTTTAGGAATGAGTTAAGCCTTCTAACAAAACTCGTAATTCTTAATCTAATATCAACCGCCATGTCACAAGTCACAACACGCAATAATGGAACTGTAAAACAAAAAGCTAACGGAACCAATCATCGGTGACAAAAATTGTCAGATCAACTTAGCCAATATGCTAATGCTTCTTGCGGTTTTGGAAGAATAAGATACGATCTCTATCTTCCAGAGATGGTGTATAGGGAAGGAGTCCATTTGATCCATATCTTACTTTGCATTCAATTCATGATCGAGAGTTACTCCGACAAGAAAGTGAAGCTCGTACCCCCCTACTTTTGTTTGCTCTTACATGCATGCGTGCTAGGGGGGACCACTGATCCAATGACAAGCTTGTAGCAGGTTAGGTTGAATTTTACATCTCCATTCCATGGTTTAGGTATAGATTCTGTGTAGCAATGAATACCGTGTTGTGCAATGATCAGACATTTGATTAGACTAGTATCTTGTACTCGATATTTCCGAAGCAACCTTCTTGTTATGGCTAGGGATAACTGGATAATTGAGAGGACATTTTCATGAACAGTCTGAGCAAGTCATTCTCAAGTGCAGTCCTCCTTAGATTATAATTTCTCACGGCTCATTACTCGACTTAATAATATGTCCGATCAACATCTTAAGTTATAATTATAGTTAGTGATTCTCTAACACGGAGGTCTAAGTGGTGAACTAAGTTTTTATTTTTTCTTTCAAAAACACCTTGTCTTTGAGAGAGAAATAGTCGAGATAGACATGACTTGACACCAACTATTTGAGATTAAGCTGACTTATAAATTTAATTGCACTACTTTTAGTGTTGAGTACTTGTATTTGTAAAAGTTGAATTGCTTGAATAAAAACTTTATATACATACATGTATGTATGTAATTAATTGATATATATGGGAAGACGTAAGAAAAGATGCAGATCGTGAGGAAAAATCCTGCAGAAGAGGAGGAATTTGAGAATGACACAAAGAGGGCAGAAACATTGAAACAAGGAAAAGATATGTCACCTTCATGGCAGCCAAAAAATCTAACCTACTTTCAGGAAATCTGCACAAGATCATTTCAGTTCCATTTCTTTGTCCCATTTCCCCACTGAGTACATAGCAAGCCATTTGTCCCACCGCAGATACCGTATCTTAAGAACGGATGCGAGGTTTTCCGTACACTGATCTGCAACTTGAAGTTTACAAGGAACGAACAACATCAGTCATGGAATGTTCACGTGAAGAATATTAGGGAGCTTTTTCTATTATCCCAAATGTTGATGATACATACAAGAATTGAGTTATACGCGTATTTGCATGTGAACGTATTTTAATATATTTGAAGTGGAGAATCATAAGCTTATATGGGTTACTGAAAAGTGGACAGAACGTGGAGCTAAGCAAAAGTGAGTGGATGTCAAAAACCAGCAATTTGGGCATTTAGTTTGAAGTCAGAAGTCCATTTGAGAAGTGGAGAGGTCTGGTCTACACTCCACGCGGTATCTTTTTGGTAATTAGAAAACGTTGGCACGTGAAGGGCAAGAAGAGACAGGTCATAGGTACGGGGATGCTTCCTGCCTAAACTTCCATTTCAGGTTGCATTTCACGTGGGCATTTATAAAAACGAAGGAGAAGGGTCAAAGGGAGTGTTAGCTTAAGTCCACGTGTTTTTGGCTTCTGATCACTTTCTGGTCAACTCTTGCGTTTTGGCAATGAGGCCCTCTTTTGACGGTGCCTAAAATAGTTGCTTTTGGCTTTGCTTTTGCGTTCAGTTTCGGTTTCGGTTTCGGTTTCTTCTTTCCTTTGAATGGCGTTCAAATCTTAGGGTCTGGTATAAGTTCAATGTTCTGTTCGAAGACACGATAACCCAGCTGGGACTGGGAAATAATTGTCCCTTCTGTTGGCGTTATGATACCTTACTACAGATTTCTACATTTTTGATAAATAATTTTTGAAAGGTTAATATATTGAATTTTATTGTCAACGATCACGATTTAATCTTATTAGTTCTAATGCTAAATTCCGATAAAACCAATGTTGTAAAAATTAGATCACAAATTAAACTAATAAGATAAGAAGTTTAATATTTAAAATGTTCGACCGATATTAAACCTTTATAAAATTTATTAAATATTAAATAGAATTAAATAACTTCAAATATGATTAGAAGAGATTATTCTTATTTCTCGAAGAATTCTAATTTTAATTAAAAATAGATTATTAAATTAATATTAATTGATTGTTTTGATTTATATGAATTTATTAATTTACAAAAATTACCGAATAAGTAATTTATACTTCTGAATTCATGTGTTTTCAATGAGCTAGTCCATAGGCCAAATCAAGTCTAAATGGATTTGAGACTCAATTTTTCTAAGCAAAACAACATTTTTTTGTTTAGAAGAGTTAAGTTTCGGATAAATTAGGGTCTACCTAACCTTAGCCTAGACTCAATTAAAAAAAAGATGATATTTTACACTTTTAGTTTTTAAAAAAGTCGGTGAGAACGGCTCATGGGTCGGCCCATTGTCATTTCTAGTTTTAATAATATAGGCTTCTTTTTACTAATTTAAAATAATAAGAATAATTTTTTAGACTACAATAGTTTCAGTAGTTCCTTATGCCTCCTTTGTCGTAATTTGTTAATGGAGGAAGGCATCACTTTTTAACACGAATATATATTTACCCGATGTGCACACGAAAGAAACTTTTCCAAATCTCTATCACCATTCGACACAAAACTAACATTCAATAACATTCACAAGAAAGCATCATTCCTCGACGATAGGAGATTACTATGAAGAACTATGTGCTTTAGAGTACAAGAAGATGTTAAGGTTACATTCATGCCAGTGATAGGAGTATGTTTGGAAATTGCTAAGAAAAATGACTGCTCTGCTAAGAATACTTACTGAAATTAGAGATAGCTATTATAATTACCAAGCTCTTGAACAACTGATTCCACTGATGGTCTTTCAACAGGAGTCTAATGAGTACAAAACCAACAATTCTTGTAAGCTTGATAGCTTTTTACTCGAAGAATCTATCATGAATATTAAAGTCATTATAATCTTGGAATCTATATGCCTATGCTCCAAGACAAACCAAGTTAGAGACTTCTCGTTTTCCACAGAGAACCTGGGAAACAATCAGCCAAAGGCATTTACATCACTCGTGTATGTGAATCAATAAGTGACTGCATACTTAGGTGCTAGGTAGTCCATTACAGTGATGGCTTTAAGTGTTGAAAACACAATGTAATTGGTAAAAAGACTCTGCACTGGTTAATCAACATGAGTAAGAGGTGCAACGAAGTTGGTAGAGCGAGGGAGTTGGATGGGTGGAAAAATTTTTCTCAGGGAGCAAGTGATTAGGAATTTTGATATTTTTACTTTTAAATTTTAAATTTTAGATTATCAAATTTTACACGTGGCAACATCGTAAAGAAGTTAGTTGAAATGACCAACCATATTAATATTGTTAACAAGGAGTCTAATAGCAAGCTATTTTTTTAAATATTGAAAGTTTAATTTGAATATTTTAGTGTCACTTTTTAAAGTTCTGGCTAGTATTGCAAAACTGAGTAAAGTTCAAATTTTTTTTAATAATTAACCTTATTAGTTAATAAGGAAAGTTGACCCTAACATTTACATCAAAATATGAAAATATAAATTAAATTTGGATGGTTCAGAGTGTTCAAAATAAATTCTAATATTTAAAAAATGTTTAAATTGAATCCTCCATAAATGAAAAAGTTTCAAATTTTGTCAGATTAATCCCAAATTAACTGAGCACATACAAGCCTAAATGAAATTTCATCTTAAAACTAATTGGTGATAGGAGGAGTAACTCACTAAGCTTATATGCATGCTCAAGGTCATATAATCTTTCCATGTGGGACAAACTCCCACTTATATTTCAATACGACCCCCTCAAGTGTGAGCTAATTTAAGACCCAACACATGATACAGTCTATGGTGTCGAGGTGGTGACAACTAACTCAAGAGCAACCTGCTCTAGTACTATATTAAATTTTGTATGTTAAACTTGCATGTGTTTAGTTTATTTGAGCTCAATCTTACAAAATTTAACAAAAAGCAAAAGGAGCATGACTCCGTCAATCTTTTGTCACATCATTAATAATATAATAAAAAATGTATACTTTTAATAAATTTAGAGCTCTATAGTACTACATACGTACCATGTGTTTATAAAGTCCATCTAACTTAAAAAAAGGTCAAAGTTAAATTATTTTAACAAATTTTATTATTTTTATCAACCTAGCCTACATAAAACTAATTACATTAACATAATATAATTAACCTAATCAAAATTGCAACTTAATTAAAACTTCAATTTTCTTCACATACAACACTAACCCTAAAGTAATTCCCTATATTTGTAAATGTTTCCCTCTTCATTGTCATTTTTCGTCCTTGGTCTTTTCATAACTTCTCCCTTTTCTCGACATTTTCAATTCTCCAATTTAGGGCTCTACTATGTCTCCCTCTTCTTAGTGTCATCTCCATCTTCTCAATGTAGCTCTCTAAAAACTTCTCTACTACCTATAGTAATTACTCACTCTCCCTTCTCTTATTTGTTACCTTTAGGAATTACTCATTTTTTGTTCTCAATAAATTTTATTTGGTCTACTGATTTACTAAAAGATTATAAGTTTTTGTTGGAGACAACGGGCGTGCATTTCATTTCAGTACATATGCATTACCAAAAAATGTAAACCTTTTACCTAGTCTTTCCAATTTGATGAATGAATATTTTCTAACATACTAATTCTAAGGAAGTTCACTTTTGTTGTGTATATGATCAAGATTAATAGCTTGAAGCTTACTTGATGTACAACATAAAATTAGAACTCCCTTATACATTGTCACTTGTTCAATTTAATTTTATGAATTGATGTTTTTAAGGCTTCTTTATATGGTAATTGTACTACCAATTTGCCATTCCAACTAAAGAGTTATTGAATTCTTTATTCTTTCTTAATGTAATTGACCAACTTGATTCAAATCAATACCTTTAGAAGAACATTCAAAGACTATAGCAATTTTTCAGTGGATTTAGTTTTGGAAGTGTTAAGGGGGTATGTTTTAAAAAGTATAGGATAAAATATTTTGTGGGAGTATTACAAGAATCACAAATTGCTACTTTTATTTGGTTTTATATTTATACGTCCTTCTTTATTCCAACAGACACATTCAATAGTTGTTAAGGCTCTATAAGAAATTATTTATTTATTGGGTATCTTAATCATAAATCTCATTATTCTCATCAATAATGTGTAGGCTTAGAGATAATTGCATTTGTGAGGGTGATAGGTTGTTTGTTATTCTCTTTTAGCTCCTCTACTCATTTAGAATTCGGGTTAGGAGAAAAACTCAATTTAGTTTTATGAATTGATGTTTCTAAGGTTGCTTTCTATAGTACTTGTACTACCAATTTGTTATTCGAGATAGAGAGATATTGGATTCTTTATTCTTTCTAAACATAATTGATCAATTTAATTCATATATTGTTAGTATCCATGCAATATAGAATGTTATATGTGTTGTTAGTATGATTATTATGGTAGCAACTCCTAAAGTTGTAGAATCCTCATCATATACTAATACAAAAGTTAAAATGCTCAAAACATGCTATTGTTGATTAAGTGACCCACTAGTTACTTAATAGGGTGATCATAATTCATATATTGTTAGTATCCATGCAATATAGAATGTTATATGTGTTGTTAGTACGATTATTATGGTAGCAACACCTAAAGTTGTAGAATCCTCATCATATAATAATACAAAATTAAGTTAAAATGCTCAAAACATGCTATTGTTGATTAAGTAACCCACTAGTTACTTAATAAGGTGATCATAATCGTGGCTTTAGATTTTATAAATGCTCTAATTATCTAGTGAGAATTTTAAAATTCTTATGTTTAATGTTTAAATAATGAAATATTTTGTTTAAGTTAGGAGATATGATTTTTTAAATGGTACGATAAAAAATTTATTGAGAAAGTCACTAAAGTGAGTCATAAATTTAAAAAAGAAGTATCAACATTGAAGAAGGTGGTTGAAACAAATACTATCAAAACAAGTACAACTAAGAAGACTAAGGAGCAAATGAAGCTCACGAACAAGTTAAATAAGTTTGTTGATAAAAAAGAAAAAAAGTGTTGAAGTTTATATTATTGAATATTGTAATAAGATTTATTGTACCTATGGTACTTATTACTTTCATTTATTTTATGGAAAATGAAATTGAATTGTAACATAAATTTTAAATTTGACTTATATTTATTGTAATGATTGTGCACTTGATATTTACATTATAATGATTATGTCACGTGTTCTCCATCATTTGTCATGTGACCACTTGTAAATGTTAATAATATTTTAAGTAGCATATATATAAACTAAAATTCATATACAAAAGTGGCAAACACATGAATATCAATAATATATTAAAGAGAAAATAAGTTGATTGGAATTTACGTTTGCATTGAGGCAAAAGTTATGCTAATATGAAAATGCAAATAACACATATATCAAAAAGTTATCAACACATATGTCAATAGTGCTATAACAATAACACATACATCAAAAATTTATGCCAATATACTACACTTAATAATTACCCTTAAAATTTTATCTTAAGAAAGCAGTCATCTATCTAAAAAATAGGTCTCAAATGCTTATACTCTCTTTTTGTAGCATCAAAACAAATGCATAACCTTTTGAATTACAACCAAAAAATAATGAAGGATGAATAAAATGTATAACTAAAAAATCATGAAGTGTGAATTTTACAGTTTTCATTATATCTAGGAAGGAAATGTCGTGATTCCTTGTTAGTTGTAAATCTAATATTGATCTACAATTACTTAACTTTAACTCTTGTATATATTCTTGCAAATTAGCATATTTATTAATATAATCAATTGCACTCTCTTTTTTCAATCTCATCCTTGCTCTTTTACACATAATCAATTGCACTCTCTTTTTTCAATCTCATCCTTGCTCTTTTACACACCCTTGAATTAACAAAATGTTAAATCTCTCTCAATAATCTTCAATCACATTATTAGTAGAGATACTATACTTCTCAAGGATTATATCCCTAAAATGTTTCATTAGGAACTTAACGAAAACCAATTTTGGTTTGTTAGTTATGAAACAACTATAATAAGGTTTGTAAATCTATACTTTGTAACACTTTTCATTCTTGTCATATCTAACATACAACTCCCGAGGGCATCCATTAATATATTCAACCATACTTCTCTTACCCTCACTCTTTTTCAATTGTACATTGTATCATATTTGCATTACATAATCGACAACAACATTAATAATTGAGATTATTAATTATAATACTAGGAGATCACCCAAAAGTGGATCATTGCTTATAATTAATAACATTAAAGAAACTTAATGACACAATTGGTGAATATGTTTGCATATCCAAAGATAACTTGCACACTAGCTTAAGTATGATTGACTGTTTATTAAAATGTGTATATATATTTTGTTGGCATCATTATGGATTAAGGATATGTATTTAATTATCACCTAAAGGGGTATATATATATATATATATATATATATATATATAGAGAGAGAGAGAGAGAGAGAGAGAGAGTTTATTATTGTCTGAATCCATTAATTGTACTCAAAACGTTAATGTGTGAGTTTGTTTTTATGTTTGCAGTTTCTAGTAATTTGTTAGCTATGGGTAATGGTTTAATGAAGTCCAGTAGGCTAAACTATGTAGATTAGTCTGAGCAAATCCAATTTCAATTGGGTATTATGGATTAGGACTTGACATTAGTTGCAGAGAAGCCTACAATCATTACTAAGAAACTAGTACATAAGCTGAAAAGATATATTTTGAGGCTTAGGAAAAGTCTAATAGGTTAAGTCTAAACTTGTTGCAAATGGCAATGACTAAAAATGTTAATGCTATCAATGCCTCCTATGGACAACGTTAGGGAATTCATGATGAAAATCAAAGAGAACTCACAATTAAACATAGGCGACAAGTTTATTATAGGAAGCTTGATGAGCCAATTGACAACTAAGAAGTTTGGTTGGTCACAACCTATCTATGATCATGTGAAAGGCATGTCAAATCTGGCTGCAAAGCTGAAATCAATGTCATGGATGTAAGTGAATCCTTCCTAGTACAATTCATCAACTCACTTCATCTTGAATTTGGTTAGTTCCAAGTGAATTACATCACTCTAAAGGAAAATGGAACTTTCAATAAATCAAGGCCACATTAGTGCAAGAGGAAGGGAGATTAAAGAAAATGAAGGAACACTATTTTCTTCTTACAGTACATAAAGAAGCTAGCAGTAGAAAGGGAAAGCCAGGAAAGAAGAGCAGCAAGAAGAACAAAGCCTTAATGAAGGTTAACGAGGACCAAATTCATAAAGAGCAACGTTGTTTCTTCCGCAAGAAAGCTGGTCACCTCAAGAAAGATTGCCCTAAGAGAAAGGCTTGGTTCGAAAAGAAAGGTAAGTACTATGTTTCAGTATATTTTGAACCAAATCTTATTAAGGTGCCTAATATTACCTAGTGGTTAGATTCAGGTGCAACTACTTATGTGTCACATATTATGCAAAGGTTCCTTTCGATCTAAACTATAAACGGAACTAAAAGGTTCCTATATATGGGTAACAAAATGAAGGCACGAATAGAAGGAATTGGGACATATAAATTGATCTTAGATATTGGTTACAGTCTAGATCTTGAAAAGTGTCTTTATGTTGTTGATTGTGATATAAATTTAGTTTTAATTTCAATGTTGGAAGCAATGTTTTTTCTTTGTTTAAACGACAGTACTATTATGGTTCTGGTATATTAAACGATGGTTTATATTGTTTCAACCTTGATGTTAATTATTTTGAATCCTTGTTTCATGTTAAACATAATATTGGTAATAAATGTAATGTATATAATGAACACTTTCTTTACTTGTGGAAGGTTAGGTCATATATCTAGAGAAAGGGTGATGAGGTTAGTGAAAAGTGTCTTACCTCAACTAGATTTTACTGATAGGGATGTGTGTGTGGATTAAATTGAAGGCAAACAAACCAAACACATATCTAAGAGTTCAACCATAAGAAATACTGAGTTACTTGAATTAATACATGCTGATATATGTGGTTCATTTCATGTTCCATCTTGGGCTGGCAAAAAGTGTTTTATCACCTTTATTGATGACTATTCACGTCATTGTTATCTCTATTTACTGCATGAAAGGTCTCAATTAGTGGACATTTTTTAGGTGTTCATAATGAGGTAGAAAGGCAGCTAGATAGAAAATTGAAATTCGTAAGTTATGATAATGATGGTCAATGTTATGGTAAATATGATGAGAATGAACAGTGTCTAGGTCTATTTGCAAAATTTCTTCAAAGTTGAGGCATTTGCGAACAATATACAATGCCCAATACATCACAACAGAATGGTGTAGTTGAAAGGTGGAATCATATTTTTATGGATATGGTTAGGAGTTGTTAAGTTACGCTATTGTACCTTTATTTTTATGGATGTGTGCATTAAAGACAACTACATATTTACTTAATAGGGTTCCTAGTAAATCAATTCTTGTGACACCTTATGAGTTGTGGAAAGGTAAGAAACCCAGCTTAAGGTGCTTGTATGTTTGGAGTTTCCCAACCGAAATAAGGATTTACAATCCTCATGAAAGGAAGCTTGATGCAAGAACCATTAGTGGTTATTTCATTGGTTATGTAAAAAAGTCTAAAGGGTACATATTTTACTGTCCTACATGGTACAAGAATAGTTGAATCTAGTAATGTTAGGTTCATTGAAAATGGGAGAATTAGTGGGAGTGGGGAACCACAAAAGGTGGATATATTCAAGAGATTCAAGTGGAAAATCCTTCACACAGTGTCTTTTCTCAAGTTGTTATTTATCTTGTTGTATCATAGTCACGCAACATATCAGAATAACAAGTTAATATTCCAAACCCACAAGAAGAGAATATTAATAATGAACCAGTGGATAATGTGCAAGTCACAAATGATCAAGTGATACCACAAGAAATAATATCGTGAAGGTCTATGAAGGAGAAAAGACCAACCATATCAGATGACTATGTAATGTATTTACTTAAGCACAAGTGTGATTTGAGTATTGACAAGGATCGAGTCTCATTTAAAGAAGTCGTAAAATGTAACAATTTTAAAAAATGGCTCAATGTTATGAAAGAAGAGTTAAAATCTATGGATGATAATCAAGTTAGGGAACTAGTTGAGTTACCCTAAAACTCAAAGCAAGTGGGTTGTAAATGGGTCTTTAAAACCAAAAGGGATTTCAAAGGTAATATTGAAAGGTACAAAGCCAGACTTGTAGCTAAAGGGTATACTTAAAAGGATGACCTTGACTTTAAAGAGACCTTCTCTCCAGTTTCAAAAAAGGAATCTTTAATAATTGTTATGACATTGGTACCTCATTAGGATTTAGAGCTTCATCATTTAAAGACCGCTTTTCTAAATGGTGACTTAGAAGAAGTTTATATGGACCAATCGGAAGGTTTTGTGACTGCACAAAAGGAAAATATGGTATGTAAATTAAAGAAGTCAATATATGGTTTGAAACAAGCTGCTCGATAGTGGTATCTTAAATTTAATGAAATCATGACCTCTTATGGTTTTGTAGAGAACATTGTTGATAGATGTATCTATATGAAAGTTATGGGAGCGAGTTTATTATTTTGGTACTGTATTTTGATGATATTCTTTTAGCTGCTAATGATTTGGGCTTGTTACATGATGTAAAGAAATTTCTCTCCAATAACTTTGAAATGAAAGATATGGGTGAGGCATCCTATGTGATTGGAATAGAAATATTCCGTGACAGGACACAAGGATTGTTAGGGTTATCTTAGAAAGGATATATCACTAAAGTACTAGAGAGATTTAGGATGAAAAAATGCTGATAAGGGGTAGTTCCAATTCAGAAGGGGGATAAATTTAATGAAATGCACTATCCCAAGAATGATCTAGAACAAAAGAAAATGGAATATATTTCCTATGCACCTGTAGTTGGGAGTTTGATGTATACTCAAACTTTTACTCGATCAGATATCAGTTTTGTTATCAAAATGTTAGGCCAATATCAAAGTAATTCTGGATTGGACCACTAGAAAGCTGCAAAAAAAGTTCTTAGGTATTTACAAGGCACCAAGGATTACTTGCTCATATTCAGGAAATCAGATAACTTAGAAGTGATTAGTTATTCAGATTCAGACTATGTTGGTTTTGTAAAGTCAAGAAAATCTACCTTCGGTTATCTATTTTAACCAGCAAGAGGGGTAATTTCTTGAAATAGTGGAAAAAAACTTGTCATTGTTACTTTCATTATGGAGGCTAAATTTGTAGCATGCTTTGAGGCGATTATTCAAGTATTATGGTTGCGAAATTTTGTTTTAGGACTAGATATTGTCGAAAGTATAGCTAGACTGCTAAGAATTTATTGTGATAATTCTGCAGCTGTCTTCTTCTATAAAAATGACAATTATTCTAAGGGCACTAAACAGATGGATTTGAAATACTTGTCAATCAAAAAAGAAGTGCAAAAACATAAAGTGTTAATTGAGCATATTAGAACTCATCTACCAATAGCAGATTTGTTAACTAAAGGATTACCGTCGAAAACATTTACTAGTCATGTTGAAAAGATAGGCATTATAGATAAGTCCTTGTTATCATGAGATCATGTTATAGATGTACATAAATTTAGATATTTGCCATAATTGTTTTGGCATTTATGAATTCAATCAATGTTGTATTTTTGCTTATTTGTTAGTTGTCACATTATGTTGTATAGACGCATCGTTTTATTATGATGAAAAATTATGTTTTGAGAAAACTTTAAAGTTGAGAATTACAATGTTTCTTGATTACAGTTAATTTAAGTTGGTTGTGTGATATTTAGAAGGAATCATATCGTTATATGACTTGTGACTGCCGTGATCTAATCATTTCAATTAATTCAAGTTTGATGGCTTAATAGATTCAATATATGATGCACGTTTGTGTTGTCGGATCATCACGTTGTAACACGAGTCAAGTGGGAGATTGTTAGATTAATTTAATAATCATAGAGTGTAACTCAAATTACTTTATTTGATTTTAATATAAAGTGGGCCTAAAATAATTGTTATTGGGCTTGTAAAGAAAATTAGAATCATTAGGGTTAATTAATAAAACCCTTCCCTCTCCCTTCAGTTAAATAACATTAATAGATATCAAAGAAATATAAGTTATTTCACCAATGAAAAGAATGAAGAAAGGGAAGAAGGCGAGTGGATAAAGCTTTTGCGTAGAGAAGTATTTGTGATTAAAAAGGAATTACACATATTGAGCATGGATCATGGTTAGTATTTCTTTCTTTTGTTTATGCATAAATCTTAGGGTTTGAAGGTGTTGAATCAATTGCATCATAGTTGATCTTGGGTGAATTCTAGGCTTAAAATATTGCTTAGAATATTAAAGATTAAAATTTACATTGTAAATATTGCTTCGAATGTTAAATATTAAAATTTATAATAAAGACTTAAATTTAAGATATCTTAACACCAAGAAGAGGGACAAGGAGGGATATATCGATATGAAAGGTTAAAACATTGAGAAAAACGACAATGAAGAGGGATGCACCACTTAAAACAACAACAAACATGGAGACACTTAGGAAAGGTGAGAATTATTTTGAGGTTAGGATCATATATGGATAAAGTTGGAATTTTGATTAAATTGAAAATTAGATTATAATTAATTATATTATGTTAGTCTAATTAACGTTATTTAAGGTTAATAAAAATTAGTAAGCTTTGTTAAAAATAATTTAAAATTTGGAATTTTTAAAATTGAGATAGCTCCACAAAGTCATCTGGTTCCAATGTTACGAATAACAACATATCGGACTTGGTACTGAATTTGATTCTAGTACAGTATAGTATCGGTTCTAGTACGTTATAATATTATGATTTCTTAATATAAAATTGATTGTTTCAAATAATTTTTTAAAATTAAAATAATTTCTAAATTTTATAAAATTGCAAAACAATCTCTCAATATATTAGGTCATACAATTTTTAATTTACTTCAATCTTATATTAATAAATCATAATAATATAAAATTGATATACAACATATTCTTTTATTTTATCAATATTATTTCACATATTTGTCATAAATTAAACCGACCAAATATACCTTTTTAGCCTCGTAATATTCGCTATTTAGATCTAAAATAGGTCCAATAAGACGAGAGATAGGAGTATGAAATGGGGCCTCTTGCCTATTAACACATTTACGCTACCGTTTAGGGACAAAACAGAACCTGGGCCGAAGTGTAACTTGATTTGGTTTTTTGTCTGGCATGCGAAACAACCATTGGTGGCTGGGAGAGTCTGAGGAGGAAAGAATCGGGAACGAGAGAGAGAGAGAGAGAGAGAGGTGACATGGCGCTCTTCTCCTCTTCTCATCTTCTTCGTCCTCCTCCTCTGCTCTGCTCTGCCTCACACAAGTCCAATCCATCTCCTTCGAGTTCTTTCTGTTTTTCTTTTCCTTTTCGCCTCACTTCCTCTACCAAACCACGCCCTACTCTTGTCGTTGCTTCTTCCCTCGATTTCAATTCTGATTATTCCTTTCGCCCCTCTTCCAAGGTTTGTTTTTAGGCTTAAATTTCCTTGATTTAAGTTGTGCTATTGATTTTAATTTTCTAATTTATTTTTTTGTAGTTGGTTAGCGATTTTCAGCGTATAGTTGTTTTCTTCTTTGACTGGTCAGTTGTGCCTCAAAATCTGCGATATTTAATTGAATTAGGAGGAGATTGTTCTAATTCTTTAGTGTATATGCTTTGTTACGAGGCCTGAGGACCGCGTTTTGAGTCAACTAGGAATTTTGCAGTTAGACACCAAAATATAAAAGAAGGGATTTTTTCTTATTGACGAAAAAAGCACAAGAGTGATTTTTGTTAACTGATGAATACAACTTATGAATAGTAATCATGCTGCCATTAAAGAATTTTATGCTGTTCAATGTTGTTGCAATGTTATCGATTGTACCTATGCAACTTTGTATTGAGTACTGTAAACAACGCATTAATTTGGCTTTGACTCTGCTATGATTTGCTCGATGTTCTCTTTGGTGTACTAGGTTTTCTTTTGGAATGTCCTATATTTGACTTTGTCTGTGCATCAATTGGAACCTACATGCTAATCTCGACTTCCATCGTAGATGTTGGTATTTGAGTGTTGTTCTTTCAAACTCATATGTTATCAATGTTCATTTTGAGCATTTGTCTTCAGAAACCAGTGCTTTCTGATTTGATACAAGAGATTGAGCCATTGGACGTGAGCGTCATTCAGAAAGATGTTCCACCTACTACCTTAGATGCTATGAAGAGGACCATCTCAGGCATGTTGGGTTTACTACCATCCGATCGCTTTCAAGTTTCTATTGAGGCTCTGTGGGAACCACTTTCCAAGCTGTTAGTCTCATCAATGATGACTGGGTATGTTCAGTCTTGCTATAATTTCTATACGTGTTCTTATTCTCTTGAGTGTTGACTCTCTTCTCATTTGACTCATCATATTTATTACCTTGTTGACTTTAGTCTTGAATCTTGCCATTTGCGGATGAAAAACATAATATTTGGAAACGTTGATACTCTGAATTTTTATGTTCTATGAAGCAGCTAAAATTTTCATCAGTTTGCCTTCACAGTTGAAGAATTGATTAATTTGAGATGTATGTAAATCTGATTTTATTGGATTTTAGGTACACACTGCGGAATGCTGAGTATAGACTTTGCCTTGAAAGAAACCTCGATATAAATGAAGGAAATGTTGAAAAGCAAGAAGCTGATCCTAAATCTGAATTGCCAGGGATGTGTGGCAGTGCAAAAACAGTTCTGGGTTGTGGAAAACCTGCCAACTTTGAAAGGATAACTGATGAACCTTGTGATTATATTGGTTTTCAAGGCCTTGGAGATATATCTGCTGAAGCTAAACAGTACATTCTTCATTTGCAATCTCGTTTATCTTCTGTAAAAAAGGTATTTGTATATGCAATTCAAGAAATGAATTATATTGATTCATTTTTCAGTTATCTTGGTTGATGATTAGACTGCCGTTTACCACTACAAACAGTACCCAAGTGTGAATTGTATGTGCTTCTTGATGGGTTTTAACTTTGATCTGTCTGAGGAACCAAAAATGTTGAAGGATAGACTGAACAGACAATTCTTTATTTGAACCACAAGTTTGACGGAGAACCCAAACACGATAAGCCTTTATTTTCTTATGGAGGATCCCTACCATTAGCAAAGTAATCAAACTTTTTTGGGCACAAAGTTCATTATTTTGAGTTATCTAAATAGTTTTATTTGTAACTTGTCAGAATACTGGATAAAATTTCTGTTGTTTCATGATTAATTGAGATTCTTTGATGAGGTTAACATGGTGCGATATACTAGTAGCTACTGCCTAAGCATCAATGGTACGCCTCTTTTTATATTGAACTCCTGATAAAATCTCTGCATGTACCTCTCTTTGTGTATCCTTTTGATTTTAGGACATGACTCTATGTTTTGCCTTTGACCTCATTTTGACTTCTTTGTTGTATCTTATCCTCAAGCTCCTTATCTTTCCTTTTTCTTTTGGTCGTTTTGTTTGCTGAAGGAACTTCATGAGGTGAAAAGGAAAAGTGCGGCACTTCAAATGCAACAGTTTGTTGGTGAAGAAAAGAATGATCTACTGGACTACTTAAGATCTTTACAACCAGAAAAGGTTCTCCTTAAATAAATCATCCAATGTTCAATTTGCTGCAAATCTTGACATTTTGGTTCCTGTTTCATAATAACTGAATGTCTACTTTACATCAATGCTTCATCATTACTGGATTTTGTTGTTTCATGGTATCCCTGCTATTGCATGTTAACTGTGTTTGCAAAACCTTTGCCATGAATCAGCATTTGAAAATGGATATGTCCTCTGCTGTTTTTCCTCCTAAGTGCAAATGGTTGCTGTGTGTTTGTTAATCAATCCTGAAGGAAAGGTCTTTATTCATTGATACCAGTTTGTGTGGCGTGGGTCTAGAATCTTAAAGTGTGTAATTTTATTGTTTCTTAATTAATCACAATGCCTTTTGGTCTCCTGGATTCAGGCTTTGGTCCTTTTTTATTTGTATTTCTATATGCATGGGCCAGATATGGTGTCTTCTTTAAATCTTGCAATCCGTACATAATATGTTCTGGCACTTGTATTATGTGTTTCTCAAGCTTTTCTTTGAGGCATTAGTATTATATGCATTGCCCTACTTTCCCCCTTGGACAGTAACTATAAAGAATGTTATTTACACAACAGGTAAATTTTCAATTTATGTGCTAGCTAATGCTTTTCTATACGTATAGGTCGCAGAGTTATCAGAACCTACATTACCAGAAGTGAAAGAATCAATCCACGCTGTAGTCCATGGTCTTCTTGCTACCCTTTCTCCGAAGATGCATTCCAAGGCTCCTCCTCAGTTTGACGATAATGCATCAACTCCACCACTAAGTGTTGAGTATGAAGATTGTGCTGAACTTCTCGAGAACACTTCACTTCATTTCCAGCCGCTCATTTCATTAACTAGGGACTATCTGGCACGCCTACTTTTCTGGTGAAGCTCCTTTCAACTTCATTGCTCCCTTTCCTCTTCGTCTCATGCCCTTTTTGCTCTATGAAGTCACTTATTTTGTGAAGATTTAGTTAGGTCTTTCCATCATTGGAAAATTTAAAGGGAATTTACTATAAATGTTTGACTTAAGAATGATATGGAGCAAATAATCAGGGAACTATAGGAAATGAAGTTCAGTACAGATAGAACATAGGCAACTGGTATGCTTAAAACTCTTATGTCTATTCTGTTTCCATTATATGTTTATTCTTACCCTCCTCTTCTTTCTTAAGGTGTATGCTTCTGGGACACCATCTCCGAGGCTTGGAGTACAGAATGGAGCTGATGGAGCTTCTATCCTTAACAAAAGATGTGGGAAATGATGATGCCTATGGAAATGGACAAGTTTACTGAAGGCGTTTCACTTAAGATGCTTCAATATGTATATAGACTAGGTGGTTGTTGTACAGTCAACATGAAGAGGCTAGAAGAGAGATGCCAGATCAGTCCAATTCTACTCTTTCAGATGAATAGTTTATTGCTTTGTAAACGAATACGTTCTATTTTATTTGTCAGAATTCAGAGGTTAACAAGAAGAGAATACACTCTTTATGTTTCTACGTACCAGTTAAATTGTTCGTAACTTAAGCCCTTGCACATGCCATTCATAGACGTTGTTGGGATGCAGCAAGAAACTGGTGATATTACAGAATATGAAAGTTTCAAGAGTCGCAAACCATGTTTGCGCTTTTCCAAAAGTTTCCACTCCAGATGAAGTTGAGATGTTCTAGTCTAAACCTTCTTCGTAATCTATCGTCTTCCGGTGCAACTTCTCGTGATTTTACCTGCTTCTCCACCCTCTTGCAAGGCCGAGTCTCGGACTCCCATCTTCTCCAAATTCACGCCAGAGTATTTCGACTTCATTTAAGCCAAGATAACTTGATAGCAACTCGTCTCATTGGTCACTACCCACATGGAATCGCCCTTCGTGTTTTCAATCAGCTCAAGAAACCCAATTTGTTTCCGTTCAATGCGATTATCAGAGTTTCGGCTTACGGGGGTCATTTTGCTGATTCATTTTTTATCTTCCGAAAATTGAAGAGGTATTCCCTTTCGCCTAACGATTTGACCTTCTCTTTCATCCTCAAGTCGTGTCTCAAGTCCGAGGAAGCCCTTCATGTGGAACAAATCCACACTCATGTCTGGAAAATGGGTTATTGCAGGGACCCTTTCCTATGCGGCGGACTTATTGCTGTCTATACTAAGGCTTGTAGAAATTTCGTTGTCTCTGCGCTAAAGGTGTTTGATCAAATACCCGATAAAAGTATGGTTTTTTGTTGGACTACTTTAATGGCTGGTTTTGCTCAGTCAGGCCAGTCTCAGGAAGTTTTGAGGCTTTTCTGCTTGATGGTTAAGGAGAATGTGAGACCGGAAGATGATACTATGGTTAGTGTTCTGTCAGCTTGTTCGAACTTGGACGTTGCACGAATAGAGAATTGGATAACGATATTATCTGAATTCGTTAAAGATGTTGAATTTGAGGGTTCTTGTTGTGACTCGGTCTACATTGTTCTTGTGTATTTGTACGGGAAATGGGGCATGATCGAAAGGAGTAACGAAAGCTTTGACAGGATTACTAGTAATGGGAAAAGGACAGTCCTTTCCTGGAACTCTATGATAAATGCATACGTGCAAAATGGCTTCCCGTTGGACGCTTTGGATCTGTTTCGCATCATGGTGCGGGACCCTAATAATAGGCCAAACCATGTGACAATGGTGAGCGTACTTTCAGCTTGTGCACAAATTGGTGATCTAGACCTTGGAATATGGGTTCATGAATACATGAAATCTGAAGGACGCAGAAGTGTTATAGAATCCAACAGGATTCTAGCTACAGCCTTAATCGACATGTACTGTAAATGTGGGAGTTTGGAGAAGGCAAAGGAGGTGTTTGACGAAATGGCTTTGAAAGATGTTGTTTCTTTCAATGCGATAATAGTGGGCCTCGCAGTAAATGGCAAAGGGCATGAAGCAATTGAGCTCTTCTCCAAAATGCAAGAGTTCGGTTTGCGTCCCAATGCCGGAACCTTTCTTGGCCTTTTATGTGCTTGTAGCCATTCGGGATTGTCAGATAGAGGACGACAGATATTTGTAGATATGAGGTCACAATTCTTCTTTCTTCCCAAATTGGAACATTATGCCTGCTATATCGATCTTCTAGCAAGAGAAGGGCATGTGGAAGAAGCTCTAGATGTTGCTGCCTCAATGCCTTTCAAGCCTAACAATTTTGTTTGGGGAGCATTGCTTGGCGGTTGCCTGCTCCACTCTAGAGTGGATTTGGCTCAAAATATATACGGCAAGCTTCTTGAAGTAGACCCAGATAATTCTGCAGGATATGTAATGTTGGCTAATGTTTTGGCTGGTGATCAACGATGGACAGATGTATCATCAGTGAGGTGGTTTATGAGGGACAAGGGAGTCAAGAAGCAACCAGGGTGTAGTTGGATCAGTGTTGAAGGAATAGTGCATGAGTTTCTTGCAGGCTCCCCTTGGCATCCACAAATTGAGATCATATATCAAACGCTGCATGAGTTGTCAAAGAAGATGAGAGTAGCTAGTTCTTGTTAGAGAGACACGTTTTGTCTGGATATGCTTCATTCAAGTCACATTGAAAGTTCTTCAGGTTTGTGGTCAGAGGCAATTGCAATATAGCTTTTTGTGCCAAAGGATTGTGGATTTGGGATCATTGTTGCCCTTAGCTGAGGGGGCAGAATGGCTACATTGGAGCACCTAAATTATAGCACAACTCTATTGTCAAATGCAAGGATCCAGTGATCCTTTGGTAATACTCTGGAGGAAGTTAATGCCTTTGGCAACCCCTTAAACCTCTGTCTGGTGAAATTCATGGCAGCGTCATTGGTGAGACTGATGTTCTTTTCCTTTGGTTGTAAGCTTCGCACATTAGATTACGAGTAGGGATGGCCCCGTCTCTGCCAAGCACCCCCACTCCTAGTCTTCGATCCTCGAAGTGGGGATATTTTTGTCTCATTCCCCATCTTCGAGATCCCTGCGAAGTCCCCGCAGGGACCCAAATCCCCGAATCCTCATCCCATATAAATTTGTTTCATATGATTATATCATACTTCTATAAAATAAACTATGGTGCAATAAAAAAAACTATTGTGTTGAAAAATTCAATAGGAGTCTTCTTGAACCACAATCTCAAATTTTCTTATTATATTCTCAAATTCTCAATGAACTATTCCTGAATGACAATTGAAAACATGACAAAAAAAACTTTTATTCTAAAAAAAAGAAGAATTGCATGTCATTTCAAAAATTAAGACTAAGTCTATCATCCTGAATTTAAGAAGAAACCACAGAATCTGCCAGGGTTGGGGGTGACTGATTTTTATCTTCAGTCTTCACTAGTTGGTATTGTGCTTGTTTTTGGGATTTCAAACTCATCCCCATGATAGAGACCCGGTTTCACTTCTGTCGTACCACAGTTAGTATGCACTTGAAAATCACAATCTGAACAACAGTATAACCAATTCTTAGATCCTAATTGTTTATTGAAAAATGATTAAAAAAAATAAAACCCCAACAATTCCAAGCCATCATCACAAGAGCATAAATAAGGAAAATGTCCGAGGAGAAATTTGTGTTTGAGCATACATAATAGAACTTACTCATAATCGTTAGAACTATATACAACTTACTCAAGTAGTAGAAAATTTATCCTCAACTTCTCTATCTTCTATAACTGTATAATATTGGGGCTTTGCATTTGAAAAACATAACAATTTGTAAATTTTAAATTAACTTTAAATAAAAGAAATAAAAATAAAAAATAGTACAAAGGTAAGAGGTTATAAATTTATAATGCCTCCCATTACATCGCGTAACCAATCTTGCCAACACATTAATGTCTTAACTGTGTTTTCATGTGATCTACTAAGATGTGGACTCAAACTACGACCTCTAGTGCCAAAGGTTGATTCTAATGCAACGATAGAAATGGGAATGGCTAAGAAGTATCTTGCAATTCTTTGCAAAATTGGGTATTTCACTCCAATTTGTTTCCAATAAGCCAATATATCAAATATTTCTTCATTTGATTCATCAAATAAAATAGGCTCCTCTAAATAACAATCTAAGTCTGACTTTACATTACTTTCGAAAGCAGTTTCTTGTACATATTGCATATAACTACTCTGCCATCTCGATTTCTTTGTAGGCGGACCTAAATCAGTGAGATTTGAAGATGCACTAGAATCACTTCTATTGGGAATGTTCCTCTTATCGTTGGCTTGATATTCAACAATCAAATTTTCTATAACTGTATTTTCACATAATTTTCTATAATTGCATATAACTGTATCGTTGGCTTGATGTTCACATAATTTTCTAACTTTTTTCATTTCTACATCGGATTCACTTCCATTTATAAGTGGAAAGAAATAATCCAACAACTTCATTTTATATCTAGGATCCAAAATAACCCCTACTATCATCACCTTAGAGATTGCACTCCAATACTTATCAAACTTGGAAATCATACTTAAAGCCATGTTTTTCACAACATCATTAGAAGAATAAAGTCATTCTCTTAAGGACAATCTAATTTCACAAACTTTAGAGAAATAAACATTTGCAGTTGGATAGTTGGAACTTGAAAATAACTCAATGGCTCCATAAAACATCTCCAACTTATCATAAATTTCATATGCCATTTCCATTCTTCATCACTAGGACAGGACTTAAACTGCATCTCACATTGTTTCAAACATTCAAAAACCTCTATGTATGGCAATGCAGAAGAAAGCATAAAAAATGTAGAATTTCATCTCGTTCTACAATCATGAAAAAGCTTCTTTGCATATGTAACACCCAATTGTTTACAAGCATCAACAAATTTTTCTTCCCTTTTTTGGTGTTGCAACCCAATAACTGACATTATTTCTAATTTTTTATAGCATCATAAATTATCGACAATCCATCTTTGACAATCAAATTCAGTATGTGAGCATAACAACGCATATGAAATAAAGATCCTCCCAGTATGAAAGAAGTATACAGAATCTTCTCAAAGATAAGATCAATCATGACATCATTAGTGGTGCAATTGTCAACCGTTAGTGTTGACAATTTCTTATCTATATTCCAATCATACAAGCACGTGACCAAATTATGGGATAGAACCTTAGCATTATGTAGTACAGGCACATAAATGAACCTAAATTAAGTAATAAAATTCATAAATAATTTGAATTTACATTAAGAATAAAAAAACAAACAAATTAATTGCTTACCTCACAAGTCGACATTGTAATGTCTAATTATCATCAATATAATGTGTTGTAACAGCCATAAATCATTTATTTTGATTGCTTGATGTCCACATATCCATAGCTACGGCAACACGACTTGAGTTCTTCTCAAGAAGTTTCATTGTGTTATATTTCTATAGCTCATAATGTTTCATGATATTACTTTTTATGGTATTGCGTGAAAGAACCTATAAAAATTTAAGAGCATAAGCAATATAAGTTCATTCACTTGAAAATGAACAACTAAAACAAGTGACAAAATAACAATTACTTAATAGGGATTTTGAAACATCTTTTTTTTTTTTTAACCTTGAACAATGGCTGCATAGCACCTCAAAATCTTCTAAATGCAATATGATCAACAATGGAAAGAGGATAGTCATGAAGTACAATCATTTGTGCAAGCTCTGTTCTTGCAACATCTTGACAAAAGAATAGTTTCCGATAATAAATGTCTCGCCCTTTCTCCCATAGAGCTTGACGATTGTGACAAAGTTTTCAATATGCTTTGCTTTGGACCCCTTTTGTTACGAAGCAAACAACTACTTATGTGATCATGCAAGTGTTTAGTACCTTGTTTAGTTTCACCGACAATATTTTTCCCACAATATTTGCATATTCCCTTCCACTTGCCATCTATTTTTCTTCTGTGAAAATGCACCCATGCTTTTGAAGTCAGTCCTTTTTTATTTGGGCTTCCTCGTTCATTGATACTCTGTCTCCGAAATTTCTTCACTTATTTCAATATGTGGAGGTTGCGTTTCTTGGGTCTCCTCTACCAGAATTAAAGACGACATAAGTGGAATTTGATTGCTTCCCACAGAAGTATGCACTGATTTGTTGTCACCTGCCATTTTTACATAATAATAGGATATAAATTAGTAAAAAGAAAATCAGGACAGTAATAAAGAGAAACAAGCATAAAAATTTGATAAAAGTTAACTAACTGCGCCAAAATAATAATATAATTCCTAAGATAAAATTTAATCCAAAAATTCCATTACAAGAACTCTCCATTACAACTCATTATTATTAATTATTCTTTAAAAGTTCTTTAATGCTAGCTCATTCATTTTTCGCAACTATTCAAGCAAAGCCTAAGAATTGCAATAGTCGACAGGCTTAGTAGCTCTGCATTATCACAAAATGGGACTTAAAAGAAAGACGTAGTATAACACGTTGCAGGGAAGATAACATTCACAAATCATAATAAATAATGGTCCACTTGTTTCTATTCATATCCACACAGTGACACAAATGACTTGAAAAAAAGTCATAAACCCACCATGATTTGAAAAAATATTATCATATTCTTGATATTTTCATAAGTTGTTGATACTTATCCTTCAAGATTCAAAATCATCATAGTTTTGTACTGCCAAGAGAATAAAATAAAATAATATTATAGTTTATTATCATAAAAAACTATTTCTAAACTAAATTTAAAAAACCTGAATCAAAACTACACAGAGTGAGCACTGAGCAGATTAGTGCAAATTTGAATAATCATTCCATCTTTGTTGTCAAGTCAAGGTATCCAAAGATTAATAATCATTCCAAAGATTTAGGGAATAGGAAGGAGGAAAAATGAGAGAGAGTTTGGAAATAAGAAAGAGTAAGAAACGACTGGTTATTGGAAATCGGGAGGCTTTTGGTAAATAGAAACCCTAAAGAGTTTCCTTATTTACTCTTTTCGTACTCATTTGAGAACTGCGATAGCAAAAAAGATAATAACATATTATTTATGCTGCCTATAAATTCAAAATAAATTATTTTGAATATTATAAAACTTTTGAATAATTTATCATAATTTTTTGTTTATAATTTATAAGAACATAGATAATTTCTTCTCATATATATTAAATTATTATATACATTAAATTATTCTTAAAACTTTTACAAATTTCCAATAATTCTAAATAATTTATTCTATATTTTATAGAAACTGATTAGTGCTTCTTACTTTTCATATTTATATAGATAATTAGTGTTTCTTAGAACTGCAATTGTTAATATTTACTCAATTAAAAAATTCATTTAATCCAACTGAAACGTTGTAGTCTTCGTTGATTATACCTAACTTTTAGTAAAGAGTATAAAATTAAAAATATATAATATATTTCTAAAATTATCGTGAACGGGGATCCTCACGGGGCGGGAATTATTCAACCCATCCTCGTCCTCGACTCTATCTCGGGGGTTATATTTGCCCCATCCCCAATTCTACGGGGTGATTTTTTTCCAATCCCCGCCTCGAACAGGGAATCCCCGCATGGATCCCCGAATCCCAAACCTAAATTGCTATCCCTAATTACAAGTTCTAATTGTGCAAATAGGCACCTCAATGATCGGCAAGAAGTTGAAGGTCTGCAGTTAGTTGCTTAAACTTTTACTCCCATTTTGGTAATTCCCCAGCTACACAAGAAAAAAACTTGCACATTTTTTTCAAAGAAATTAATATTTTATAACTTGAGATCATTTAAGGTTTATTTGAATTTAATAGTTTATCCTTTTTAAAATAAGATGGGTCAGGATTCTAGTTATTTGGTATCTAGTGCACAAAACTCCCAACTTTGCGGAGGCCTGAGGAGGATCATAATGTACGCAACTTTTCATTTTTAATTTTACAAAGAGGCTGTTTTAGTAACTTGAACCCATGACCTTATAATCACAAAGGAGTAAAACTTTACCAGTTACATCAAGACTCACCTTCATTCTAGTTATTTGGTATAAGAGAAAAAAAATGATAAAATGTTTCAAAATCTAGATAATATTTCTAGTTTTACATTAAATTATTTATTAATTGATATTTAGAAGCTGGTATTTTAACAATAAGATCTTCTTTTTTTAGGCTTGATTTATTGTGTGAATTAATTGTATTGAGATAATACGTAACACACCACCTCCCTAAAGCATATGCACGAATATCTAGAGGACATTCGAGAACATTCTCTATGATAATGACATGTTAAAGCAATCACATTCACTTATTATAGCATTATATAGAAGATAAGTAGTTAAAAGATCAACTTTTTTCATTTCATTTGCAAATAAAACTTACACTATAGCATTACACTTCATAAGACATATATTTACAATTCCAAAAAAAAGCATCTAAGAGTTTACTATTCTTTTACGGGATGTTCTACATGAAATGAGAAACTAAATAAAAGTATTCATCTAAATTCCTTAGTATTAGCTGATCAGACCTTTGAACCATTCTCGTTTCCAAAAAAACGTAAGTACTAGACTTTTACTAGTTTGCCTTAGAAGTTAGGTCTCCCTTATACCTGAAAAATTAACGTAACAATTTTGATGAGTTTGCGAACTCAGTGAGTGGACTATCATTGATGTGCTCACTCATGTCAAAACATAAGGACAATTAATAATCCAATTCACAAGCAAATCATATCATCAAATACTGAATATTACATCGCATTTCATCATGCTTCAACTAGTACAACTTATGTACAATATTTCATCTTACTATTTCATAACAATCCAGTAATTCAATTCAATCATCCATATGATACATATTAAGTTGTATATGCAAATGCACATATGACTCCATTTATTTTTACTTTGTTGTGATCAAGCACCTATTTACCGTCCTGTATCTGTTGTAGATACTAGGCTCATTTCATTTATTTTCTCGTACTCATTGTGGATATCGGGCTTATTAATAATTGAGCTTATAGCTCTTTGTGCACATTTATGAGGTTTAAGCTCTTTTCCATACTGGTCACTCCAGTCACAACTTATTTATCTGATCATGTATAACAATGTAATGTAATGCATCAATTCATAAATTATGATATCAATAACTTTCATTCTATATGCACAATCATTTATAAATAACTTTCATTCTATGTGCACAATCATTTATCATATTCATCGGACCTAAATCCGATATTCAACATTTAATTGAGTACACATATTTTCCATATTCACATTCAATTAAAGAGCACTTCCAATACAATCTAGAATATCGAACTCTTTGGACTCAATGTCTGGAATTATCACAATCGTATTCATAACAGTACAATAACGGACATTTAAGCAGAAATAAATCACTCATAGTGAGAAAACATCTTGGTTAACTCACAGTACGCTCTAGATAAGCTATTGCCTTGATGACCCTAACAATGTCTGGATGCTAACGATCGATTTGTGCTTCTTTGGTCACGCAATACACACATAGTTTATACATTACTAAGTTGATCAATCATTTGAATATTCAATCTTGCACATACATTTATGAGTCATGTTCAATGCATGCTCAATTGTCTTTCTTAGGTATGTATCCTAAATCACGAATCTTAATCATTCAAACATCAAAACTTGTATATAACTAGTGTGCAATTAGGTTTATACCTCAAGGAAACTTGATTGTTCTAAATTGATCAACCATACATTCACCAATCCTTTTTTCTAGCATTATATAATCACTTAGTATCAAAATTCTCATTCATTCATACCTAATTCACATTACTCATAGTCTTTAGATCACATTTACATTCATAAAAACACGTTAATTCCTTTAACAACTCTAAATTTCCAGATTTTTATACATTGATATCAACAATCCATTCCTTAAGTTATAACATCAATTAACAAACTAAACTTATCAAACCCTAAATCAAGTAATTCAATATCAAATTAGGTTCATTTCAAGCCTTAATTAAGTCTAAATGCACCAAAGTAAAGTAACTTATCCTTAGTTGGTTAAACAATCACATAAAAGAGAAATTTTCACTTCCAATGCGTTGCCCACAATTGTAACATTCCAATATCCCATGTTAGAAGCTAGGACCCTGGAATAGTGTGTACTGAGAAATTAGAAGTGCATTTCATGCATCATATGGCATATTTAAATATGTGAATTGTGTTGATATTCTTGAAATAATTATACATGCATTTATTGACATTTTCCAGGTATAATTGATTTATAAATGCGATTAAAATGTGAATTGTGGATTATTTGTGTTGAAAATTTATTTGGAGAGTATTATGATTTTTAGAAAATTTTGGTGAATTTTAGAAAATTTTCAAAAATTTTGGGATATTTTGGAAAAAAAAAAGGAGAGTAACAAATGACCCACGTGCATAGGTGTCATGCGTCATTGAGTTATCCACCCACGCAATCATCTTGTTTGTTGGAGAAAAATTTTTGTAGCTCACATCTCTTCTTCACCACCGAAAACACCAACACTAACACTCTTTTCCTTGTTCTTTTCATCCATCACTGAAACTACTTGTTATTGTACATCAACAGTACACATCCCTCCTCTTTATATCCTTTTTCCGATTTCTTCAATTGCCTTCTTGTGATCTTCAGCAGATAATCCTTATCCCCGCTTCAAGTTGCAAAACCCATTGAAAAGATAGCAATCTGATCTTGAAAGATTTCTGAAAATTTCGGATTTGAATCTTGAAAATAAAATCTGCAAGATCTATTCATGTCCTTACATGTGGCCACATCTAGTCATGAATTTGCTGTCAATTTGGGATTTCGAATTTCTTTGTTTCTTTTGCATCTTTTTAACTCAATTTCATCTCCCAAATGTTGAATTCATCTAAAAACAATTAAGACACAAATCCATAAATTTTGAATAATAATTTCAACATATGAGAGAGATTTATATAACAAATAAGTGCAAAATGACAACTTAACAGTTATGCATGTTTGTGTATTTGGCTTCTGACTCCTAACTGCTAGAGGACTAGCTGAAGATGATTATACATTTGTATTGATGTTTGTTTGCTTGGGAGGATTAGAAAATCTGGAATTTTTGAGCTAGAATTTTACTAAATCAAGTAAGTTTTTTATGAATAACATTTGATGATGTTTTAATGTTTTGTACATAGGTTCTTGCATGAGTGATATGGGAAGAAATAAATTCAGTAGTGAGAATGAATAAGTACAAAAATATGGAGAAAAATGCAAAAAATAAGAAAGATGCATGAGGGATGTCGGTTTTGATGTTTATATTTAAATCTTGGATTTTTGAATTTTTTGTGTTGAGATAAGAGGAGATGAAAGTTTGTGAAGTTGTTAACTACAGAAAGATGTGAAAAATAAGTTATAGATTCTATTAAGAATTGTTGAAAACAAAATTGCAGTAGGGAGACAAAATTGCAGTAGAGAGAGGAAGAAGAAGGTGATGGTTTGCGTGTCTGATTTTAGTTTTTGAAGTCTGCATATGAACTAAAGTATTTTTACTGAACAATTTACAGTCTTTGGGCTATAACTTTTTCATCCCACCTCCAAATGACTTGAAACTTAAACTAATAGATTCCTAACACATTGTTCTTCCTCACCATGAAAATTTAGAGCCATCTGGATTCATTCGGGAAAGATTTGATTAATGGATTTAGGATGAAAAAGAGGAAACGTGCTGGAATGTTATGAACTAGAGAATTTTCATTGAACATGCTTTGGTATTTTGATTATATCTTGATTTGTAGATTTTCAAATGAGTTGATTCTTGATTCTGATTAAATTAAAGAGTTATGGATACAACTTTCTTAAAGAAGTTGACTTTTAATTCTATCTCTAAGATTTTCAAAATTTGGCATGAAATTGAATATTGACTTAGGCTGTAGTACTACTTGAGATAGAAATCATGTCCTATTGTTATCGAATAAACTGTATTGATGAAGGCCAAATCAGATAAAGGTGTCTCCATAAAATTGTAGCTTATTTTCTTAGCTTTCACTTGGTATAAAGTTTATAATTTTTGGATATTGGAATTGAGAGATATGAGTTGTGCAACTTGAATACATGATCATGCCCTAGCCAAAATTTCAAATGTACTCAATCTACAGTATTTTGAGTATAACTCATAGAATAATGAACCAAATTGTATGATCTTGGAGTCATTAGAAACTTAAGGCATAGGGGAACAATTTTCTAGAAGAAAGTATTATAGAAATACACCATTTTCCTTGTCATAATGATCTTGTAAAGTAGACCTGAAAGTTGTATTGACATGAAAGCTGGAATAATTAATGGGTGTATGCACTACAAGAAAAGTAAGAATTAGCAACGGAAAATTACTGACGGAAAATATGTCGTTGCAAATTACCGACGGAAAATCGATTTCCGTTGGTAAAGTTGACAGGAAAATTTTTGTTTAGCGACGGTACTAGTTTCCGTCGCTAAATATGGAGGGAAATCATCCCGGCAAATTTTGCGATGGAATTTAGCGACAATATAAGATATCCGTCGATAAAGAAGTCAGATTTAGCGACGGAAATTTACTATTGCAAATTACCAATGGAAATTCCATTTCCGTAGGTAAAGTTGACGAGAAAATTTTCGTTTAGCGACGGTACTAGTTTCCGTCACTAAATATGGAGGGAAATCATCTCGACAAATTTTGCGATGGAATTTAGCGACAGTATAAGATATCCGTCGGTAAAGAAGTCAGATTTAGCGACGAAAAATTACCGACGAAAATTTACCGTTGCAAATTACCAACAGAAATTCCATTTAGCGATGGTACTAATTTCTGTCGCTAAATAAATTTTATGATAGAATTTAGCGAAGGTATAAGATATCGGCCAGTAAAAAGGCCGGAATTGTTGGCGGAATAAACAAATTTTGAGTTTACTAACGGAAATTTCCGTCGCTAAATATGGAGGGAAATCATTTCCGCAAATTTTACAATAGAATTTAGCGACGGTATAAGATATCCGTCGGTAAAAAGGCGGGAATTATTGGCGGAATACAAAAATTTTGAGTTTACCAACGGAAATTTCCGTCGCTAATTTCCGTCGGTAAATTTTCTTTAAATTTAAACTCACCCGACATCCCTCCCCTCCACCTGTCTTCTTCTTCCTTCTTACTGCTGCGTCTCCTCTCAGTTTTCTTCTCTCCGGTTTCTCTGTTGTGGACTCCTTTTATGCTCGTCGGCGTTGTCTTCTCCGACCATTATCATCGTGTCCTTTGGTTGATTACTTTCGTTTATTTGTGAATTTTGTCATTGAAAAACAACTTTAAGGTATGAATGTTAGTGATAAAAGGGATAATACATGATTTTAGTTGGGATGTTGGGATGAATTTCTGATGCATGTAAGATGTTTGATGAATGTCTCTGTCTACTATCGTCGTGTCTCTGGCTACCGTCATGTCTCCAGCTACTTTTATCTTTACTTTGGTTGAGGTATTTTTCCACTGTAACATCATGAAATAAAATTTATTGACGGTATTGACAATACATTATTAAAAAAAAGTTTTCTGACCAATTTACCGACGGAAACATGTAAACTGTTGGTAAATTTACCGACGGAGTAAATTTACCAACGGAAAAATGTAAATCGTTGACAGATTTACCGACGGAAAATAGTTTTCCGTCGGTAAATTTACCGACAGAAAATAGTTTTCCGTAGGTAAATTTACCGACGGAAAACTATTTTCCGTAGGTAAATTTACAGACGAAAAATAATTTTCCGTCGGTATTTATTAGCTACGGCCGATTTTACGACGCCCTTGTCCGTCGGTAAAATCCGTTGCTAATATTACATACCGACAGAAAGTTACTATTTTCCGTCGGTAATTTTCGTCGCAAAAGGGCATTTTTCTTGTAGTGATGAAGTTTGACACATTTGGAGTACAATTGATCTATGGATTGGTTTATTATAGAAGTATACCTAGGCATATGTCATTGAATATGCATGTTACATGATACATTTATAAAAATGCATATTCGGTTACATGAAAAATGTGGTAACATGAAATTGTATTTGATTGCAGATAGAAGAGCAAGACTGCTTCCAGATATTGTCGGAACTTCAAGGCAATAAGCAAAAAGGGAGCAATTGTGGGTACCCTAAGATGGTCTCACCTTGACTTATTTTGTTTATTACTGAATTAAAATTGATATTGATTAATGTGTAGTAAATTGCGTATTGAATTTCAGACATGAAATGTCCAAGGAGTTTTAATGCATGATTAAAACATTGGAAGTGTTACTTGTATATGAATGAGATTGACTACGTAGTTCTAAACTTGAATGTTCATGTTGAATGTAGTCTGATGAATATTGTGAGCAAGAACATGAATGCAAATGTAATTAATCAAATGTGATGTTTGAAATTAAGGAATGCATTTCATTTTAATATATGAAATATAAAGGCAGTTGTGACTGATGTCGCCAATGAAAAAGAGCTTAAAGCTCAGACATTCTTGATTAGAGTCTAAGGCTCAATGTGTACAAAGAGCCCTGTATCTCCAACAGATAAGGAACAGTATGAAAAAGCACGGTATCCATAACTTATACGGGACAGTGAAAAAGGCATATAGTCACAACAATGAAAAAAATGAAATTGAGACTCATAACATAGCAAATCCATATGATCTAAATAAATTGAATGATTGCAATGTCTTAAGAACTTTGTGTATGACATATGTGATCATTTGTCAATGTGTGTGCCATACAAAATTGTACTGAAATGATGAAATGTTTGAATTTTGTTTTTGAAATATGATAAATGTGATCAAATATTATGTGATATTACTTGATAAAAATCAAGTTAATGTGAATTATGTGGTAACATGATTATTTATTATTATGTGGTTTGACAAGAGTAAACCATCGAGGATGGTTACTCTACTGAGTTAGCAAAACTCACCAAAATTGCAACGTTGACAATTTCAGGTTCGAGATAGAGCGAAGACTTAGCTGCTAAGACTACATTTTGGTACAAATTATGGTTCAAAGGTCGGTCAGTTGGGGACAAAAGATTATTTTTTAGTTTTTGATTTATTTCCTAATTTATGTAGTATACTTGTAAACTGAAATGTGAGTTTTGATAGGCTGACAATGTATCCATATAAATGCTACATTATAAGTTACGGTTTATGATATGAAATCAGGAAATTGTTGAACTATAGATAATGTGTTATTATGATTTTGCTTATGATGCCATGTAGGAAAGTGAAGGTGAGATAGTAAACACGCCACTTCTGTCGGGCATGTGCACGTGCATATGTCAAATGGGAGTGGGTTGTTACAATGATTGTGGATGGCCTTCCCACAATTGTGGGACGAGTGATCCGTAAATTTACCCTCCATTTTACTTTAATTTTTCCATATTCTAACACTTTTTTTACAAAACTCAAATCATCTTCTTAATAGTTCATTAGTTATACTTCAATTCCTCATCAATTTCATCTTAATTCCAACTCAAAATCATCCATACTACAACTCATAAACTATGGTTTATCATACACACAAAAATAGAACATGATTGTATCTATTTATTCATCAATATCCCAGCACTCATTAAACACCATTTTCACAATCAATTCATCCTTAAAAATTCATCATAAATGTTATGCTAACATATTTCACAATAGGTTAGTAATTCACTTACTTGTTTAGCTCAAAAGCCTCCTCAATTCATCAAGTTAACCTAGCCCCTCAAGCTTGCATGATCATCACCAATTTAAGGTGGAATAGGTTGGGTTTTCATCAACAAGAAGAAGACAACAAATTTTTGGAGTGGCAAAGTATAGGATTTTAGCAAAACTCAAATTTATGAGGGTTGCGTGTGAGTGTCGAAAATTGAGAGAAGAAAGAAGAAGAGAGCATGTAGCAAAAATGAAAAAGAAAATCGTTTTTCATGTGTGTGTATCGCGAGATAGGCGTGTGATAAGTTTTATGACACTTGTCATATAAAGACACTTGCTACATGTCTTCTAACTATGGTACCAAATGCCACTTAATTGCTTAGTCAATTTGTCACTCAATCCTAATGTCATGTGTCACTTATTTCTACTGTCATATGTCAACTTGTCTTGCCATTGGACATTTTTCTTAGTCCAAATGTACATATTAATTCATAAATCTCCCAATTGTACTAATAAATTTCAAATTACTAATTGTAATCCATCAAACCAAAATTCAAGACATAACAATACACAATCATATCATAACTATTCAAAACCTTTAATAACGCAAATATGTCAATTGAGTACACAAACAATCTTTGCAATGTTCTCTAAATCATGATTCATAAGTACATGCTAATAATGTGCATGCGAATGAAATGCATTTCATGAATTCTCAATGATATTATTCAAGTGCAATGGTCTAAGCTTCTAATCCTTAGGATGAAGAACGAGCTATTACATACTAATTGTTTTAATTTGTTATCTTATTAAAAAAATTCTAACGTATAAAACTCGTTATTCAAGTTTTTGATTATTAAGAACAAGTTGGGGTGACTCATTATTTTGAGTAATTTTGTAAATGGGTTGTAGAATAATTTTATTATAATTCACCCCATAGAAAGCTAGAGTTTGGTATGTAAGAAATTGAATATCTTGGCAGATATTTATGAGGAATATTTATTACTCATAATAAAATTAGAAAAATATTAATTTTCTACTAAATGATAATTTTACTTTACTATCCTTAAATTATTTATTTTTTATTTATATATTAGAACTCAAGAGTACACGTGGAATAAGATGTATTACTCATTCAAAGGTGCATTCATTTGGAAGAATTATATATTTTTATTTAATTAATCTTACCACCATAATATTAGATTTATTAAATATATTTGTAAAAATAGTGCCTCAATTTTTTTACAATATATTAAAACATTTATAACAAATTTTATACATTAATACTATAGTTTTATTGAAACAAATTGAAATTGTCCAACTTTACTTGAAATCATGAATTTTAACTTAGAATATATTTTATATTAATTAAAACTGTGTATAATTTTTTATTAATTCTATATCATTTTAAATCCATCAAATAAATCTTCTAATATTTGTATAAATAATCAGCTATTTAAATTTAATTTTAATAGTCAGTCCAAAAGTTAAATTTTAAATAATGTGGTTTCAATTGGTGTTATAAGCAGATTTGAATTTAATGATTAAAAAATTCGATCAGTTTAATTGCAAAAATTTTGAACCGTTTAATTTTTTAGTTCAGATTTTAACTTTTTAATTCAATTTAGTTTAATAACTCTTGTTGTTAAAAACGATCAATTTATTAATTAATCAGTCAATTTTTATAAATTAATAAATTCTTCTAAATTGAAATAAATCAATTAATTTTTATTTAACAATAACTTTTTCAATTAAACTTTAAATTCTTCTATGAGTAAAAACATTTTCTTTTAATTATAAATCAAATTCTTTAATTTTATTTAATTTTTAGCCAATTTTATGATAATCTAATACCTATTAAACCTTTTAAAGCTTAAATCTTTTATTTTATTAATTTAACACATTGTCTCTCTCTCTCTCTCCCTCTTTGACAAACATATTAGCCAAATTATTACTTACTAAATGTTGTTGTTGTTATTGTCGAGTTTTTGTTGCAATTTTAAAACATCATTTGAATTTTCTAAAAATTTTGAGACCAAATTGTGACTTGTTAAAATTCGTAACATCTCCTCACAATAGCAATAGCTTACATATCAGCTCTTTCAGAAGCCTCGAAATACTTAAAAATCTCCAATAGTACAGTAATTTGTATCGAATCCATCATGATTCATAAGAACATATGCTAACCAGTGAATAACATAGACCTCACATCAAAACAATAATCTATTTAGGATTCCAATTGCATTTGCACAGCGCAAACCCGCCTCAACACTTCAGGTAAGACTATTCCTTCATACAGGATTAATCACAGGGTTTATTCTGAATCTGAGTCATAGTTTTCGCTTTGTCTCACACTCCTCTTGGTGTCGCTAGATTTTGATGAATTCAGGGACGACTCTCCCTCAAAGAAGATGACTTGAGCTTTAGCCAACCTCTCTTCCAATTCCTCAGTGCTGAACTCATCTGTCCCACCAAGCTGATCGAAACCCACCTAATAAAAGCATCAAAGTTGCACATTTAGCATCGAAACTAATTAGAAAGGACATCCAAAATACGTTCGAGAACACATAAGCATCCATAAAATATACCACATAATCATCCACTTTAGCATTCTTTATGAGTGCGAGGGTTGGAAGCACAACAATCTTGAGTCTCTCAGCCAAAAATGGACTCTTCTCTGCATGAACTTTTACAAAACGCGTTTCTATGTGCTGCTTTGCCAATATACCCAAATGCTTGTCCATCACCTGCAAATTAACTGTAAACATGGGTTGCTTCTCCTCACTATGAAGTTGAAATTTTAAGCTAAGAACTGAGAATACCAATCTTAAACAACAACATAACCAGAAGCAACCAAACTGTGCATAATAAAATTCCCAACCTGGGCATTTCTTCAAAGACGCAATCACAAATAAATCAATTCTAACAACTATAGATATGATCATGAGATCAACTTATAACAAGCTTTGCTGCATCAAATGCCACAAGTGTGCCGTAACCTCTTATGATTACATTACATCTTAGGGAGTGACAACTTATGACGAAACTAGTTCACGCAGTCCATAAACAGTTAAAGCTTAAGGATTTAAGCTCAACAAAGGACCACTCCCAATTGTATTCCTGATTAGAAAAAGAAAATTGTGAACTTCAAAAGTAGCTTTAACGCTCCTCGATACAATTCATTCTTAGTTCTACGGCCTAAAAGGAAATCGCAACTCAAACACTTCAAATCTAGTAAAAAGCAAGTACTAAAGGATCATGCTTAGCATGAAGGTGCCAAATATCTGCTTCATTTGTGTAGTTATTAGATAACAATGATGGTTGAGGTACCTTGCAAGGCCAATTCTCGCGATAAAAATGGCAAACAACGCGATCGCTAGCTTTGACGACGGAGAAGAAATCCTTCTCGGAGGGGATCTCGGTGTACTCGCCGTGTCCGAGAGAGATCCAACGGCTACGCTTCTCCGCCATCTTCTTCATCTGCAGTAACCGCTTCTCTCTCAGAGCCTCCAGATCGTCGATGTCGAGCCGCTCCAGCGCTGCGATCTCATCGTCCAGCTTGTCCTCCACCGCCTTCGCGACAGTGAGTACTTGCTTCTCTATAACCTGAACCCCCCCAAAAAGCAAAAACATATAAGAAACGCAAATGTCCGTACAATTTATACGTATAAACAGAGATTGGTACGCACCTCTTGAACTTTAGGGTTCTCCATTGTTGGATTGGAGAAGCAATTCAAGGAAGCGGAAACGAAGAGTGCATTTTTGATCTCTTTAAATTTAAATTAGATGAGGAAATGTCAAGTGCATACGACACCGTTCTAGGTCAAAGCTATTTCACTTTTTACCATCTTGACATATAATTTTTATGTATCTAGATGGGCTTTTATTAACTGGACCATATTTGATGGCCCGTGGCTTATATCTTGCCTTATATTACTAATATAATTCCAAGAATGGCAGCCCAATCATGGGTTGACTAGCCCGTGGCTAGGGTCGTGGCCTGATGGGCTACAAGTAGATCGGGTCGATCTTGGCTGACTTTATAGTTTTTTTTTAATTTAACAAAAGGATATTATTTTGTGCTATTCTATCAAGCTATGAGTTGGGTTATATTTGTCATTTTTGTATAATTTTAATTTTTATAAAGTATTAATAACTTTTTTATAGTTTTAGTTTTATAATATTTGTTTTTACTATCAATTTTTATTTTAAAATTTACACTTAAAGCGATTGAAAAACAAGTGTTATAAAATTAAAATTATGAAATAATTATTGATAATTTTTAAAAGTTAAAGAGTACATTAATTACAAATTATAAACTCGAGCCATAGTCAACTAATAACAAATTCAAAGTATTCAAAATATAATTTATGAGTCTTTGAACAATTATTTGTATTTAAAATGGTGGTTTCATATTTTGATTTAAATTATAAACTTATTAAAAAATTTATTCAGATGATTTATTCAATATGCATATAATTTTTCACCTAAAAGTATTACATTAACTTGAAATTTTAAATTATTATAATTTAATCAAAATGATTTTATTTATTGATTTAATAGTTTATGTTATTATAATTAATATAGATTAAAATATCATTATAATACTTAGGAGTATATTGCCACCAGTGAATATATTAGTCTATAAATTCCCATAATAAATTGTTGGCAATCGATCTTTTTCTTTGAAAAATAGAAAAAAAAAAGAGTAAAAGTTAAAAGTTAAAAGGTTGTGTTCTATTATGAGAGTACTATGTGCATTGGGTTAATCTCTGCCGAGTGGTTGTCCGTGTCAGAAGTTGGATGCATTGGTACCAACAGCTTGCAATGAATGCTGACATCCGTTATTTAATTTCTTACTTACCTTCTGCGATGCTTCATAACCACGTTGATAGATGATATTGTGATTCATATATTGACACGAAATAAAATAAAAATTTATAGATAAAATAAAATAAAAATTAGAGATAATAAAGTATTTAATTGTAATAGAGAAAACAAATAAAACTGTGTGTCTATAGGATAAAAATGTATTTGGTTGCAGTTAATAGAACATAGAAATAATGTCAATGACTAAAGTATCCCTATAGTATAATATGATTAGAAATATGTAATTTATTGATTATTTTAAAACGAATGATATATATTAGTATTTTTTTAATTGTATCTATAAATAAGGAATTAAAAAAATGAAGAACTTAAAAATTAAATGAAATGAGTTATTAATAGCAATTTAATAATAAAATGAATTACATAAATATTTTTAAAATTATATCAATATTTTTAAATTATATTTGTATATTTTAATTACGATGAAATAAAATGAAGAACCTAA
>JAOSBN010000178.1:42977177-42998971 GCA_027563595.1 Erythroxylum suave | reverse complement strand
ATAGTATTATAGATTGTTTCATGTATATCGATTGATTTCATAAAATCAAAAGATCCAACTTTTAGAGAAATTCCAAGTAAAATTAAAGATTATATAAAGTATTGGCTTTATTTTAAAGACTGCATTGGAGCAATTGATAAAACACATATATCAGTTGTAGTTCCAAGATCCAATCAAATAAAATATATTGGTAAAAAAGGCATTCCTATGAAAAGTGTAATAGCTGCATATGATTTTGATATGTGCTTTACTTTTGCTTGAGCTGGTTGGGAAGGCACAATACATAATGCTCGAATTTTTTTGGAAGCTTTGTGTAATGATAGATTACACTTCCCTCATCCACCTAGAGGTTTGTGAATTAAAATTTTATACATTTTTATTTTATTTTATTTATTCTTAATAATTCACTACTTCTTTATTATTTATTTATTTGGAATGTAAGAAAACATTATTTGGTGGATGCAGGATATACTCATATTCAAGGTTATTTAGGATCATACAAAAGTGAGAGATATCATCTTCCTTATTTTCGACGTGCTGATCTTCTAAGAGAAAAGAAAAAAATATTCAATTATGCGCATTCTTCTTTAAGATGTACAATTGAAAGAACATTTGACATTTGAAAAAATAGGTGGAAAATTTTACGTCAAATGCTCAGTTTTTCTTTTTCAAAGTGGGTTAAAATTGTAATTGCTTCAATGACTATTTATAATTTTATAAGGTTAAATGCTCAAAAGGATTAATAGTTTTCTCCTAATGATGAACGTGATGAATTATTTCCTACAAATGAATAAATCAACAAAAATGAAGACGTCGAAGAAAATCGCTTAGACGAGCCACAAAATAACGAGATAAATGATGTAAGGGAAAATATTGCAAATCTTCTTGTATTACAATAAAATGCATAATTTGTTATGTATTTAACTATTTACTCAACTTGAATATTTATTTGGGGATTTATATAATATCATGTGGCTTTTTATATGTTTTAATAGTTATTTTTTACATTAATTTTACATATGTTTTAATTCATATAAAAGATTTGGTTAGATATATTTTCGTTTATATTTCATATGGTTTAAAATTATATAATAATTGATATATTAAGCTTTACATATTGTTTAATATACTTTAAATAATATTTATATGCATAAATAATTTTATTACAAAATAAAATATAGTTAAAATAAAAAATGCTTTTTATTTTTATGTTGCCAAACAATCTACTATATGAAACTCTTTCAAAAAAACTCTTTTTTAGAAAAGCTCTTTGCAAAAAAGATCTACAAAAAAAAGCTCTACTGATAAAAGTTAAGCTCTACTGGTATAAGTCCAACCAAACAGAAGTTAGGTCACTGGAACACATCATATAGACGAATATGTTTCTTTAGTACGTGGTGCTGCGAAATTGAAGACAACAATCCTAGTATCCTACGAGATGAGATTCTCTGTCTACTCTTATTTTGTCTAACTCTGTCCAATTAATAAAACGTCATAGTTTGCGCTTATATTTTAAGTGACTAGTCACTTAAACATAAACGTCACGCCTGTAACATAAGTGTCACGGACGTGACACCAGCTCACAAGCGTGACACTTAAGTCATTTCCATGAATCTTTTTTATTTTTATTTTTTATCATTTTAATTTTAATTATACTAATATTAGTTTAATAGAAATAAATTAAATTTTAATTTTAATTTTAATTATTGTATTATTAATTTTATAAATAAATTAAAATTAAAATGATAAAAATAAAAAATTGGTTTATGTCATGAAAGTGTCACGCCTTGCGACACATTTTTTCATTTTTGTTTTTTATTTCAATTTTAATTTTTTAAATAAAATTTTAAGATAAAAATTTAATTTTAAAAACTATTTAATTTATTAAAATTAATTAATTAATTTATAAATTAAGTTTAAATTATGAAACTATTAATTGTATAAAATAATTAAAAAAAAATAATAATGAATTACACCTAAGTCATGCCTGTGACATAATTTTTTTGTTTTTTAATTATTTTAATTTTAATTTTTAAAATAAAATTTATAAGATAAAATTTAAATTTTGATTAATTTATTAAAATTTTTAAATTAATTTATAAACTAAGAAAAATTAAATCAAAATAAAAATCATTTAATTTTATTATTATTATTATTATTATAATATTAGCCTGTATGCATATTAATGCAATATTAAACATCTTGTATGATAAAGTTTTTTCTACAAATAATGCTTGTAAAATCCAAATAAATTATACAATATATTTGGAATAATTTATTTTGATTTTAACAACTTATTTTAATTGATTAATTTACTAAAATTGTTTAATTAATTTATAAATTATAGAATTTTATACATAAGCACTAAACAACTAATTTTACTAAACATATTTAATAAATAGCTTATTTACCCGAACATCTTTAATAAATACCTGATGTTATTCATAAGTCAAATCAGCTGATATAATCAGCTATCAATTGTTGTTGAGATTTCTATAGTCAATGCAAAGGCTACAACTTTCGTCGTGCGTTGGGACACTTCCGACGCTTTAATGGCTTGACATAGCCTGTGTCAATAAGATCCTTGAGCTGCCTTCTTAGTTCTGATAGTTTAGAATCATTCTATATGATGAAAATGCTGGCAGGCTACCAGCTCTAGCTCAATCTGGTGGTCCACCAAGCGTCTAGGTGGAAGTCGCTTTGGCAACTACTCTGGCATGATGTTTGCAAACCTGTTGAACACTTGCTCAACCGATCCGTTGGGCAGTGGATTGCCTGTTCCTCGAGTGAGACTAGAATCTTGTTTTGACTTCGAACCTTACCTGCCTACTGCCCTTAACAACTTATCCTCAGCTCTTGTGCTAGCCCCATTATTCACTCTATCCCTAGACGCACGGTATCTATACAAGATGTTTAATATTGCATTAATATGTATGCGTGCTAATATAATAATAATAATAATAACATTAATCAATTTTTTAATTTTGTTTAATATTTTCTATAATTTATAAATTAATTAAACAATTTTAATAAATTAATTAATTTTTAAAATTTTAATTTTTTATCTTACAATTTTTTTAAAAAAACTACAATTAAAGTAATAAAAAACAAAATTTGAAAATTTTGTCAGAGACACAAATTTTTTTAAATCATTTTAATTTTAATATTATTTAAAAATTTAAAAATAAAAATAAAGATAAAAAACAAAAATGGCACAAAATTTGTTAGTATCATAATTATAATTATAATTCGATTAAAAAATTTTAAAGTAATAATAGTATAATTAAAATTAAAATTACTTTTTAAATCATTTTAATTTTAATTTTTATAAAATTAATAGTAACATAATTATAATTATAATTTATTATTAATGTAATAGTAGTATAATAAAAATAAAAATAAAATAAAATAAGTCACGCTTTTATGTAGAAACGATTTTGTATTTTAATTAAACAGAATAACACAGATAATATTAGATAGTGTATCTTGACTCAGTGTCCTGCACCTTTTATCCTCTTAACATCCTTACTTAGAAAGGACATCAAGTGCATGCCAGTGCTCTGTCTCTCTGAAGCTTTTTTCATTTGGTCCACGGTCTCCTTAACAAATTAGAAAGTAAAAGCATACATTGTGATGAACTCGACAAGGTCTTCCCTGGGTCCGTGCCCTGTTCACACACCACCAAAACCCTTTCTCTTTACTTTATCAAGCACGTGCACCCAACTTTTTCAGTCGAATTGAAACTCCATACATGCTTATAAAGATAAACATATCATCTTTGTTTTTCTCAAGACTCGATGTAGATTTGAATACAAATTATTTTTCATTTGACTATTCCACGGAATCTATATTGTTTTAACTATCAATTATAGTTGTTAACGGTAAAATACTTAATCCTAACAATTAATGGAGTTGTAGTGTCCTAGAAACTTTTAGATTATCAATTAATCTAATAAGCAAAAATATAACAATAATTAATGTTCATTAAATAATATCTTTTTTCAAATAAACTTTAAATTCTTCAATAAAAAATGACAATATCTTCTAATAATATTTTAAATTGTTTAATTTTATTTAATCTTTAACTGATTTTATAATATATAATATTGATTGAACCTTTTAAGCATTAAATTTCTTATCTTATCAGTTTAACTTCTAGTTTGGTCTTTTAAAACATTGGTTTTTACATTTAATTAATATTATTAATATTGTAAACTAAAACTTATAGGTCTTAAAATTTTGAATAATAATTTTGAAAAACTTTCATAATGACTGTATAGAAATTATTATTATTATTATTAGGTCACGTAATTGTAGGTGGAGCATAAAGTTGATGAAATGTCACAAGTTTGGAGTTAGAGTTGAAAATGTCCCAACCAAACGAATTATTCTCACAAGGTTGATGTTGATTAAACATAAGAATCCCATCAGGTCATTTGGACATGAACTAATTGGCAATGCCCACACTTAGACATGATGTTGATTAAACATAAGAATCCAATCAGGTCATTTGGACACGAACTAATTGGCAATGCCCACACAAAGATAGGGATACATGAGATGTATTTTATTAAGGATATGTTTGGTTGGGGTTTATTAATGAAATTGAATGTAATATAATATTATTTCGTCGTTCCGAACGAGGGTTTATAATAGAATGAAATAGAATGAGATGGAAGATGAGGGTTTTATATTACATCATATTTTATCACAAACAATAAAAATAAAAAAAATCTCCTATTTGAGAGGTTTATGATGAAATGTAAAATGATAAACAACTTTACCCCATATTATATTGTAAACTCTTCTTCCAAACAACATTTCACAATATTTTCTTATGAACATATCCATCCTTTTCAAACAACAATTTTCTAATATTACATTTATTTACATTTCATTTCATTATAAATCATTTCATTTTATTAAAAACCTTATGTTTAACCAAACATAGCCTAAAGGGAAGAAAAAAAAGTAAGAGGACCCACACTATAATTTGACATAAGAGTCTCAACCCGAAGCAAGAGGATATCAAGGCAATGCCAAAGTTTTATAATGTTTAATTATATTATAAATAAAATAAAAAACATATTTTTATCATTTCATTTAAGTTAAAACCAAAACCAATTGTACAAACTCTATTATATTCACAACAATTAGTACAAACTCTATTATATACACAACAATTAATCATACAATAATTTTAATAAAAATAATTGGAAATAATTTTAAGAAAGTTCAAATGAAACATAGAGAAAGTTGGTTTCTCGTTTGATTAATATTATATAAAATTTGGAAAGAAATTATTCTATATATATGTCCTTTCATAAAATTTTAAAAAAATCTCTTAAAGAAAAAGAAACATGTTAGCATTAGATCTACTGGTTATTGCCTCAAGTGCTCCATTAAAAAAAATTTACAAAGTTAAGAAGAAATACCATGATAAAATTTTGATTATTTTATATTTGTTGGATTCATTATTATCTGCAAGGTGTTTTGTTTTATTGTCAAACTTCAATCCTCAAAAGGTATTTGTCTATAAGTCATGCTTATTATTCTTTTATCTATGTCATTCTTGTTATGCTTTTATATTTTCTTATACTCGCTAAATTCATTGTTATATGCACTGGGGATTTTGTTTTTTGGATCATGTGTTGATGATAGATGTTAGTATTTTTTAGTGAGGTGAAAACATATCTTGTTATTTCAATGAAATGGTGAATCAATTTCCTTTTGTTAATATTATACTTTTTATTATAAAATGTCAAATCCAAGTCAAGAAATTCAAATGGGGATAAATTGAAAAAAAATGGTTAAAGCAGAGTGGAAGGATAGAACTCCTGAAACTTTAATTAAAATTTTTATGGAAGAGACATTAGTTGAAAATCGACCAAATGGCCACTTTAACAAGATTGGATGGAAAAATATAGTTTCAAAGTTTGCTCATGAAACTAAGAAGAATTATAAATACAAACAATTTAAGAATAAATGAGATGGATTAAAAAACGATTGGTAGCTTTGGACAAATTTAGTAGGTAAGAAAACTGGACTAGGATGGGATCTTATTAATCAAACTATTGATGCAAGTGACGAATGGTAGGAAAATAAATTGAAGATAAGCATTTAAGCTTTAGATTCATAATTTTCTAATGTTACTTGATAGTTTAATAACTTAAACAATATTATTGTAGGATAATCCCGAGGCTGTCAAATTCCGAACTAAAGGTTTGAAACATTTTGAGCAGCTTATTCAAAAATGTTGCAGCTACAAGGGAAAGAGCTTGGGCACCTTCTTTAGGTTTTGTACCAAATGATTCTTATATGCCATCTAGAGAAAGCCTAATTGATACGGATTTTGATGATAACTTTTTGGAAGATTTTACCGTCAATGAAGAGATTGAAAATATTAATAATGAGATTGGTCCATCAACTCTAACTCTAAGAGTTTCTACACAAGGAAAGGCGGAAAAAAAAACATGATACTAAAACAGGGGCAATAAAAATTTTATGTAAACATTTGGATTATATAGATGATGTAGTAGAGAGTAAAACTTCAGTAACCTCTATTAAAAGAGATGAACCTAGTTGTAACATTTATGAGGTGATGGATATCTTACGAAATATGAATGAAATAAAAAGAGGAGGTGAACTATTTATGTTAGCTACCAAATTATTTTTGAAGAAAGAAAATAGAGAGATGTTTGTTGCGCTTAAGGATGTTGATCTTCAAATCGAATGGCTTAAGCAAATGAAATGATTGTAATTTTTGTAATGAATTAGACATGTATTTGGTTACTAATATTGGATTACTTATAATGTGTTGTATTGGAATTCGCTACTTGTAATGTGTTGTATTGAATTTCTATTTGGTTAATTTTGTTGTGAAGAATTAAATTGTAATTTATTATTATTGTGTTATGATTATTGTTATATTGCCTTGTTATACAATAAGTTTATTATTATTATTATTTTTGATACAGATGCCATCTTCTGATAATAATCATGAATATAATGAAGAGATTGAAGAAGAAATTTTGCATATGGTTCAAACTGGAGTAGCACTAACCATAAACCATTTTATTAACTATTATATTTAAAAACTGTATAGAACATCCCCTCAGACTAGATGGATGTTTGTAATGGAAATACTTAATGGCCATAGAGATAGATGTCATCAACAATTTAGAATGAAAAAGGATGTTTTTATCAAATTATATAAATTGTTGAATGACTCATATGGATTAAAGAAAAGTACAAAAGTAACAATAAAAAAGGCTGTAGCTATGTTATTGATCATTTTAGGTCATAGACTTTGTAATAGAATGACTCAAGAAAGATTTCAACATTCTAGTGAAACAATTTCTAGATGGTTTGAAATAGTATTATAGATTGTTTCATGTATATCGATTGATTTCATAAAATCAAAAGATCCAACTTTTAGAGAAATTCCAAGCAAAATTAAAGATTATAGAAAGTATTGGCTTTATTTTAAAGACTGCATTGGAGCAATTGATAGAACACATATACCAGTTATAGTTCCAAGATCTAATCAAATAAAATATATTAGTAGAAAGGGCATTCCTATGAAAAGTGTAATGGTTGCATATGATTTTGATATGTGCTTTACTTTTGCTTGAGCTGGTTGGGAAGACACAATACATGATGCTCGAATTTTTTTGGAAGCTTTGCGTAATGATATATTACACTTCCCTCATCCACCTAGAGGTTTGTGAATAAAAAATTTATACATTTTTATTTTTTATTTTATTTATTCTTAATAATTCACTACTTCTTTATTTATTTATTTATTTATTTGGAATGTAAGAAAACATTATTTGACAGATGCAGGATATACTCATATTCAAGGTTATTTAGGACCATACAAAAGTGAGAGATATCATCTTCCTTATTTTCGACGTGCTGGTCTTCCAAGAAAAAAGAAAAAATATTCAATTATGCGCATTCTTCTTTAAGATGTACAATTGAAATAACATTTGACATTTGAAAAAAATAGGTGGAAAATTTTACGTCAAATGCTCAGTTTTTCTTTTTCAAAGTAGGTTTAAATTGTAATTGCTTCAATGACTATTTATAATTTTATAAGGTTAAATACTCAAAAGGATGAAGAGTTTTCTCATAATGATGAAGGTGATGAATTACTTCCTACAAATGAAGAAATCTACGAAAATGAAGATGTTGAAGAAAATCGTTTAGACGAGCCACAAAATAACGAGATGAATGATGCAAGGAAAAATATTGCAAATCTTCTTGTATTACAATAAAATGCATAATTTGTTATGTATTTAACTATTTACTCAACTTGAATATTTATTTGGGGATTTATATAATATCATGTGGCTTTTTATATGTTTTAATAGTTATTTTTTACATTAATTTTACATATGTTTTAATCCATATAAAAGATTTGGTTAGATATATTTCCATTTATATTTCATATGATTTAAAATTATATAATAATTAATATATTGTGCTTTACATATTGTTTAATATACTTTAAATAATATTTATATGCGTAAATAATTTTTATTACAAAATAAAATATAGTTAAAATAAAAAATGCCTTTTATTTTTATGTTGCCTAACAATCTACTATATGAAACTCTTTCAAAAAAACTCTTTTTTAAATGACAGTTAAACAGTCAACTGGCTTTTTAGAAAAGCTCTTTGCAAAAAATATCTACAAAAAAAGCTCTACTAATAAAAGTTAAGCTCTACTGGTATAAGTCCAACCAAACAGAAGTTAAGTCACTGGAACACATCATGTAGACGAATATGCTTCTTTAGTACGTGGTGTTGCGAAATTGAAGACAACAATCCTAGTATCCTACGAGATGGGATTCTTTGTCCAATTAATAAAACGTCGTAGTTTATGCTTATATTTTAAGTGACCAGTCACTTAAACATAAATGTCATGCCTGTGACATAAGTGTCACGGACGTGACACTGGCTCACAGGCGTGATACTTAAGTCATTTCCATGAATCTTTTTTATTTTTATTTTTTATCATTTTAATTTTAATTATACTAATATTAGTTTAATAGAAATAAATTAAATTTTAATTTTAATTATGGTACTATTAATTTTATAAATAAATTAAAATTAAAATGATAAAAATAAAAAATTGGTTTATGTCATGAAAGTGTCACACCTGCGACACATTTTTTCATTTTTGTTTTTTATTTCAATTTTAATTTTTTAAATAAAATTTTAAGATAAATTTTAATTTTAAAAACTATTTAATTTATTAAAATTGTTTAATTAATTTATAAATTAAATTTTAGTTATGAAACTATTAATTGTATAAAATAATTAAAAAAACAAAAAATAATAATGAATTACACTTAAGTCATGCCTGTGACATAAATTTTTTTGTTTTTAAATTATTTTTAATTTTTAAAATAAAATTTATAAGATAAAATTTAAATTTTGACTAATTTATAAACTACAGAAAAATTAAATTAAAATAAATTTGTTTAATTTATTATTATTATTATTATTATTATTATATTAGCTTGTATGCATATTAATGCGCTATTAAACATCTTGTATGATAAAGTTTTTTCTACAAATAATGCTTGTAAAATCCAAATAAATTATACAATATATTGGAATAATTTATTTTGATTTTAACAACTTATTTTAATTAATTAATTTACTAAAATTGTTTAATTAATTTATAAATTATAGAATTTTATACATAAACACTGAACAACTAATTTTACTAAACATATTTAATAAATAGCTGATTTACCTAAACATCTCTAATAAACACCTGATGTTATCCATAGATCAAATCAGCTGATATAATCAACTATCAGCTATTGTTGAGGTTTCTATAGTCAATTCATAGGCTACAGCTTTCGTCGTGCGTCGGGACACTTCCAACGCTTTGATGGCTTGACGTAGCCTGTGTCAATAAGATCCTTGAGCTGCCTTCTTAGTTCTGATAATTCAGAATAATTCTATATAGTGAAAATGCTGGTAGGCTATTGACTCCAGCTCGATCCGATGGTCCACCGCGCGCCTAGGTGGAAGTGGCTTTGGCAACTACTATGGTATGATGTTTGCAAACTTGTTGAACACTTGCTCAACCAATCCGTTGGGCAGTAGATTGTCTGCTCTTCGAGTGAGACTAGAATCTTGTTTTGACATAGAACCTTACTTGCCTACTGCCCTTTAACAACTTATCTCCAACTCTGGCGCTAGCCCCGTTATTCACTCTATCCCTAGACGCACGATATCTATACAAGATGTTTAATATTGCATTAATATGTATGCGTGCTAATATAATAATAATAACATTAATCAAATTTTAATTTTATTTAATATTTTTATAATTTTTAAATTAATTAAACAATTTTAATAAATTAATTAATTTTTCAAATTTTAATTTTTTATCTTACAAATTTTATTTAAAAAACTACAATTAAAGTAATAAAAAACAAAAATTGAAAATTTTGTGAGAGACATAAAATTTGTTTTTTTAATCGTTTTAATTTTAATTTTATTTAAAAATTTAAAAATAAAAAGAAAGATAAAAAAATAAAATGACACAAAATTTGTTAGTAACATAATCATAATTATAATTAAATTAAATTTTTTTAAAGTAATAATAGTATAATTAAAATTAAAATTACTTTTTTATCATTTTAATTTTAATTTTTATAAAATTAATAGTAACATAATTATAATTATAATTTAATTTAATTTATTATTAAAATAATAGTAGTATAATTTAAAAAAAAAAGTCACGAACTTAAGTCACGCTTTTATGTAGAAACGATTATGTATTTTAATTAAACAGAATAACATAGCCAATATTAGATAGTGTATCTTAACTCAGTGTCCTGCACCTTTTATCCTCTTAACATCCTTACTTAGAAAGGACATCAAGTGCATGCCAGTGCTCTGTCTCTCTGAAGCTTTTTTCATTTGGTCCACGGTCTCCTTAACAAATTAGAAAGTAAAAGCATACATTGTGATGAACTCGACAAAGTCATCCCTGGGTCCATGCCCTGTTGACACACCACCAACACCCTTTCTCTTTACTTTATCAAGCACGTGCACCCAACTTTTTCAGTCGAATTGAAACTCCATACGTGCTTATAAAGATAAACATATGACCTTTGTTTTTCTCAAGACTCAAGGTAGATTTGAATACAGATTGCTCTTCATTTGACTATTCCACGGAATCCACATTGTTTTAACCATCAATTATAGTTGTTAACGGTAAAATACTCAATCCTAACAATTATTGTTAGCATTGGCACATTAGTAAATGAGAAAAATTATAATTTGAAAAGGGTCACAAAAGAAAATTTATAACACTTACGACTCTTTTTTATAAAAAAAGATTACGATATAACAAAAACAACTCAATAAGATTTTCACTTAAATATAGAGTTTTCACGATAAGGACAATAACAAAGACGACGATTCGGTAAAAATCTAACTAAATATAAAACTTGAGGAGGTCCAGTACACGTAACTTTACTACTAATTAGTAGAGAGATTGTTTCTATATAAAATGTAAAGTTTGGAGAAATGTATAATTATAAAACAAGTATGCATGCATTCTCATACAAATTCTACTCGTCGGAACACGTAAAACAGTTGGTCTACTAAGAAATCACATCTTTAAATTGGTGGAAAAGGTGATCCCACGCCTACTAAAAAGAAATACATAACAGAGCTTCTTTATAGATGTGGCAGAATTCCACATGGTCACATATCCATGCAACTTGCATGTAGTATAAAAGGTTTGCTCCCAAAGGAGTATATTAAATTGCATTGTAGTATCTCAACTTTTTCCATGTTAATAGAATAAAGTGAAACGATGAAAAGAGGTGCCTTTTCATGTAAGGAATCAGAATTTTGTCGATTGTTCATAATTTAATTCATTGCCACTCACCACTCACGTCAGTTATAGCTCATCTTGTGAAGGGAAGGTCTACATTTATGCTGGATCAGATTTCATATTCCGATTATGGTATTATTATCATAATCTATTAAATTTCATTCATACATTTAGACATTCCCTTTATTAATAGAATCGAGTTAGAACAGAGTAACTGGAACAACGGATTTAATGTGCATTTTGGTAAGTGTTAATTAAATATTAGGAGAGTGAGAGTAATCATATCAAATTATTAAAAAACTCAATTGGCTTAACCGAATTAATCATAAAAATTTTAAACTTTCTAACTTTTTCGTTCGGTTTTTAATTTTTTGGTTTGATCTATTTGAATAACTCTTGTTGTTAAAAATCAATCAGTTTCTTAATTAATCAGTCAATTTTTTAAAATTAATAAGTTCTTATAGACCGAAATAAATGAATTAATTTTTATTTAACAATTTTTTAAATAAGGTTCAAATTCTTGGATAAATAATGATACTCGTTCGATCATATTTCAAATTCTTTAATTTTATTCAATTTTTATAAAATTTTATGAAGATTTACTACCGGTTGAGTCTTTTAAACCTTAAATTTCTTATCTTACTAGTTTAACTTCTGATTTAGTTTTTAAAACATTGATAATATTAACAAAAGTGGAAGCTAATTAGTTTAAAAATTGATATCTTTTTCTATTTCTATTGAAACGTTTATAATTATTTTTGATATAAATTAAACGCTTTTTAATATAAATATTCGACAAATTAGATATTTAAATAAAATTATTTATTGAATTAAACAATACACTTGAAATATATTTTTTATTTTTAACACTTGGATCAGAAATTTTTTGAATAATTTAAATTCTCGAATAAATAATTTTAAAAAATATCTTGTCTCATTCTCGTAAACATGATTTAGAATATTTAAATAATATCTCCAAGGCATCACACACAAGAGATGCCAACACAGATACACCAAACACAAATAGTGCCAAGCAGAATTTGTTATGTAGGTAATCTATGTTATGAGACAAAGTTTACGAAGAAACAAGCAAGTGGATGTCTTTTTGTGTTTAACTCTATGCTAAAGTGAATCATGATGAAGCAGATTTTGAATTATATTAAATCATTACAAGACAAACCTATTAGATCTTTGCAGTAATCGCACTTCATTCTCTAGTTTACGTTGCATCTCAGTAATCACATGCAAAAATGTCAAATCAAATAAAGGATGGATTAAAAGCAAAAAATTATAATTATAATTATAATAATAATCTAATGTTAATATTTCAGTTAATTTTGTTAACGTATTTAAAAAATTATAATGTAATATTTTTTGTAATTTTGTTAATTGATATTGGATTACTGATTTTTTTAATGTTTTTAATTATTCAACTGAAAAAAAAAAAGAAAATCTCAACCAAAGCATACGTATAGTTGCATGTCTAATCTTCACGTTACAAATAAAGTGATGATTTACAAAGCTATAGGGATTCATATGCCATAAAAGTTAAAAGCAACTTATTGTAATTATGTGGATGTGAAATGTTTCAGTTTAATGATTAAAAAATTTAACTGATTTGGTCAGTTTAACTGTAAAAATTTTAAATTGTTCAATTTTTTGGTTAAATTTTTTATTTTTTTAGTTCAATTTATTTTAATAACTTTTGTTGTTAAAATTGATGAAAATAAATCAATTAATTTTTATTTAATAATCTCTTTTTTAATTAAACTTCAAATTCTTCGATATATAATAATAATCTCTTTCAATTATATTTGAAAATTTCGATTTTATTTAATCTTAGTCAGTTTGACGGCAACCTAATACCAATTAAGGCTTTTAAACGTTAAATTTTTATTTTATTGATTTAACTTTCGATTCAATTGTTAAAATATTGTATTTTACAATAAAACGGTTTCCTAAATCAATTAAATCCTTTAACAAACCGATTCAATTGGCTCTTACCAAAACAAAATCGGTTCAAATTGTTCTTCCCTGTAATCACAACCCAAAAAAGAAATAAAGTGAAAGAATGTATCGTTCCGTGCTCCAAAACAAAGGTATGAAATCTTATACACATTCATATATAAAACGACGTTGTATTGAAGCGAAATACGGTTAGAATACGATGAAGAGAACAACCGAACCCCAAACACAGACGCTTTTCAACGATTTCACATGGCCTAAGTGTCTTTTTCTACTTTAGGAATTAGTGACACGATAGCTTTGCTCACTTACGTATTCATTTCATCGTTATTATCACTCAGTCCAAAATTTTATATTAAGGTGGGATTTGACGAGGTCCGATAGTACATAACCTTACTTTTACACAAGAAAGAGGCTCTTTATGGTAGATTCATATGCAAATGAGACAATTATATGAATGATGCAGGTTAAAAAAAAGAGATAAAACTATGGTAAAATAATCAGATATATAATAAATAAATAAACAATGATAATAAAAATAGTAATAATAATAATAATAATAGATCATCTATTGAGAAGGAAAATAAAAAATAAAAAATAATAGTAAGATAATAATAATAATAATATATGATAATAATAAAGAAACAATACCATAATAATAAAATAATAACAAACCGTCCCTATATTTAAGGGTTAGGCTTTTGTAATCCTATGTACTTACCTGAATGAATAAAGACTGAAACTTAACAAAAGTATAACCGGATAGTTTTCTTCGTCAATGATATACCTACTTCAGGAACGTAGTTGTGATTTTCTTTCTCATTTCTAAATCTCCCACACGTTATCTTCATTACGTCGCCTCAATGAGAGAGACCTTCATCTAAACACTATACGTAACTCTCAACGATTGTTGATGCTAACAATCAAAATTCAATAATGGAAATACTTTTGCATGAACCAAGAACTCATGTTTCAAGGATGATAGCTTCTCCAAATTATTTTTTTTTTTTCTGATGAGGTGTCTTAGGCAGGTCTCAACTATGGAAAGACACCTTTAAGCTATCCATATCCAAATTAATTTTCGTTCGAATTGAGTAGGTCCCTTGTGGGAGACAAAGTTCTGACTTTAAATTTTAAACAGTTATATACATGAGAGAGATTTAAACCGACAACCTCACTTAATCTAGGAGAACCCCATGTGAACTCAATTGCGCTATAGGATTGCTTCTCCCAATTATTAAAACCCGCAAAAATCCCTACTTATGTGCCTATTTAACGAAATTACCCTAGTCAATGCGTATCAAAGTCAAAAGTTCCAGCGAGTGGGAAATGCTATTCGCGGGAATATATGCACACCAACCACGCGATTCGGTTTTAACGAGGGGAGGTCATCTCCACGCGCGTAAAAGGTTTGTGAGTTACGATCCAATGAGAAGAAAGAACGGTAATCTTTCGGGCAGCCGACCTTTCTGTTTCGATTTTATGTGGCAATGGCCCCACAAGACTAGAACCGTTTCCTATTGGTTTTCCACCTGAGCCCACGCTCGTCTTGTCACGCGTTATTAAACCAAAATAATAACACATTATTAATTGAATAACAGATGACAACTGTAATTCCTTATTTAACAGTCAAGTTAATGATGTCTTAGCTAATAAAGACATAATTGTATAAGACTTAACTATGATTAGTAGTAATAAGAAAATGTACGGTTAACGAATAAAGTAATTTAGAAAAGGAAATGGAAAGTGGGGAGTGATTGCAATCCTGTGAAACGCTCACAGCTATACTAAAAGTAATGAAAGAGTGAAGACTGAAGAGTTGCACCCAGACAGTCTTTGCAGTGAGCAACTCAGCTCTTTCTCTCTCTCTCTCTGTGTCTGGGGTTGAATTGTTTGTTGATTGTTGAGTGTTTGAAATGGAAAAGGCGCAAGGCTTCTTCTCGGCTTTGAAAGAAGAGGTAGTTCGCGGACTGTCGCCGTCGCGATCACGGTCACGGTCAGCGTCGCCGTCGCGTTCACGGTCTCCGATAACGAGTTTGCTTCGGAGGAGGAAGAGTAACTATAGTGCTGATGTGGAGCCGGCGATTGGGAGATCGGGGAGCTTGAGGCCGACGCTGACGCCGCTTATGGAAGGGCCCGATCCTAATGGAGGAGAAGGAGAGGCTAAACGGGGCGGGTCGGGTCTCGGGCAATGGGTGAAAGGGCAGTTATCGAGAGCTCCATCCTCCGCGGGAGCGGCGTCCTACAGGAGGTCCGATTTGAGACTTTTGCTTGGGGTCATGGGTGCGCCGCTCGCCCCGGTGCACGTGACCACTGCGGACCCTTTGCCTCTTCTAAGCATTAAAGACACACCCATTGTAATTCTCTCTCTTTGTCTTTAAATTACAGATTTACAGTCCGAAATGGTTGTGCTAGTTGGGGCAAGTAAATGTTTGGATTTTACTATATGCAACTTCATTTCCGTGTTCTTATGCTTTAACAAGGTTTAAACTTATTAATCTTTACAATTTCTCATCTCTTGTGGTTTTCAGGAGACGTCCTCAGCACAGTATATATTGCAGCAGTATATAGCGGCATCTGGTGGGCAGAAGCTGCAAAGCTCCGTTAGAAATGCATATACAATGGGAAAGCTTAAAATGGTAGCTTCAGAATTTGAGATGCCAACAAGGGTCGTGAAGAACCGTAATGGTGGTGAATCTGGGGGGTTTGTTCTTTGGCAGATGAGTCCTGATATGTGGTATGTTGAGCTTGCTGTTGGGGGTAGTAAGGTTCACGCTGGCTGCAATGGGAAGCTTGTCTGGAGACATACGCCTTGGCTCGGTGCCCATACCGCAAAGGGCCCTATTAGACCTCTTCGCCGTGTGCTTCAGGTTAAGTTCTTTTGACATTCTGCTCTGTTATCTTAAGTTTTGGTTTCTCATTTTGATAGTTTGTTAATTGACTTGTTTGTTATAACTTTGAATTGTAGGGTCTTGATCCAAGAACCACGGCTAGTATGTTTGCTGATGCAAGGTGCATAGGGGAGAAAAAGATTAATGGGGAGGATTGTTTTATACTCAAGTTATGTGTTGATCCTCAGACACTGACGGCTAGGAGTGAAGGGCCAGCAGAGATCGTGAGGCATGTCTTATTTGGCTACTTCAGTCAAAGAACTGGACTTCTTGTTTACATAGAGGATTCACATCTCACAAGAATCCAATCCAATGGTGGTGATGCAGTTTACTGGGAAACCACTATCAACTCATCCCTTGATCATTATAGGCCTGTTGAGGGGATCATGATTGCTCACTCAGGCAGATCTGTGGTGACCCTTTACAGATTTGGCGAGGTGGCTATGAGCCATACCAAGACAAAGATGGAAGAAGTTTGGACAATTGAGGAGGTTGCTTTTAATGTTCCAGGCCTCTCAGTTGATTGCTTTATACCTCCGGCAGACTTAAAGTCAGGTTCTATCGGTGAGGCTTGCGAGCTTTCTCAAGATGAAAGGGAAAAAAGTGCTCTATCTGTGGCAGCACATCGGGCAAAAGTTGCAGCTTTGGAGAAAACACATAGTAACAGCATTGATGACATGATGTGGAAGATGGAGGTTTAACTAAGGGTGGGATATAATTAGGGCAATTGTTCATACTGGTAGCTAGTTTGATTGACTAACCCATAAGTTACGAAAGCAGCAGCTAAAGTCAATTAATTTGGACTTTGGAAATATGCCTTTGTTAATCTGTAAATAGAGCATAAGCATTCATTGGTTCTTACTGAGCCTGTCTGAATCTTTATACTCTCAAAAAGAATCAAACTAAGGAATGGAGCTCAGTTTTTCCAGTAGGCATAGAGCAAAATGGAGGTTAGTTGTTAGGTTTTCTTCAATGTTTACTTGAAGATGGTGAAACATACAAAAGAACCTCTTTTTACCTTTTATATAATTCTGTAAGCTCGTTTGCTTGTTACAGTAGTGACAGTTGAGCAGAGAAACAACTTCTGCCAACAAGGGTCAAAAGCCACTTTCTAGTTTTGTTTCTGTTTAATGGTTGTTGCATTTCGTGTGGTTGTTGGTCTGACGCAAAAACTGCATTTTGATTCTTTTGTTGGAAAGGAAATGAATGTTTGATGGCAGATGACGGGTTGGACGAGATGATTAGTCTCTTAGTTGATGTCACCTGAATATAGTACATGATGTGCTTCTGATATGTAACGGATATATTGATTTGATGTCCTAAATGTTTATTACCAAGAACTCAAAACACATATCGTGTACAATATTGAGTTCCCTTGTTTCTTTTGTTTGTTATTTGGCAATCTATGAAGATTAAGTTTGCTTGTTATAGTGGTACCATCTTCTTCTACTCGCTAATGATTATGGTCAGCAACTCTTTAAGCCCTTGTTAAGTTCAAACGTATCATGTTTTGTTCTCTGGTCCCAATGGGGACCTATGACCTATCAGCGTAAAATAATGAGGGGCGTTAAGATGGCCTTGCATCGTTTAAGGTGTGTGGAACATCATTACAGCGGGGCACGGGGTAAAAGTTTCCAAAACCCCGTGTGATTTCTTCCATGTTCCTTTAGTCTCATGTATATTTTTCTTGCTTTTTGCGGGCACGGTCTTGCAACTCTTCACCCCCACTTGGATTCTTCATGTCCTTCATTTATTTGGAGGAAGGTTCCCCGTCGTTATGATGTTCCTGAATGGTCAAATTGTCATTTTATGAGGTGGCCCTTATTATTTGTGAAGCACATATGTACACATAAATACAGACAAAAGAGTATTAATGTGGTTGCTTTTTGGGGGGTTGTATCTTCTGGTATGTACGATGTGACATAGAACTATAATAGACCATAGTGAATGTAGAAACCAACCAAACCAATATAGTTCTCAATAAATTTCCACCCAATTTAGCAACTTCTATAAAATATGGGGCTGAGCAGAGACGATTCTGTATTAAGGTGCTTACCAGTACAGGCCAACTGAAATTGATAGCTTAGCTAACCTGAAATTCCCTTCTTTCGTGTGATTCTCATTAGGAAATTTTGGATAGGTTGTCTGTCAAGGCTCAGATCCTACACGCCACATTAGTTTTTGGTTAACCTTTTCTTGTTTTCTGATAAATGTTTCAGATTCTGGACAGAAACTGGTCGCCAGAATATCTTATGCTCCTTAAGTTTTATGAGAATTACTTCTTCGCTTCTCCCAAGGAAGTTGCTCCACCAAACTCAGGCCATCATCCTAATTATTGCCATTGACCAACAGCTTAAGACTTGTCTGTCAAAATACTACTAGAGCCTCGGTAACTTTACTCCTTTCCTAGAAGACAAAATTGTGAAACCTGTCAAAATGGCTATTTTTCCTGTTTTCTTTGTTGGGTGAAACGTAGGTATGAAATCCGTCAAAATAGCTATTTCTCCCGTTGTCTTTGTCGGGTGAAATGTAGGTATACATCAAATTATGCAACCCCAGCAAGTTTTTAACTAACTCGTGTGCGTCTGTGTGTGTGTGAGAGAGAGTTTGGCACACGTGTGCATTTGGGTACATGTGCTTATCGAATGCAGCAGAACAGACCCACTATCTTCTAGGAATCTAAGACAGCATGACTCGAAGATTGGACTTAGTTGTCTGGGAAGTAGGGCTCATTAAGTTTGATGCAACCCCAAACTTATACAATCCTCTAATGTTGAATATAATGTCTCAAAGTTTGTTTATATGAAATAGTATCGTGTATTTTATTGATTCAATATTAGTTTATCACCTTCCTTGATCCTTTCCTGGTATGACTATGTTAAGATGCCAGCAGTTGACCTCAAAACTCTTATAATGAAAACACATGGCTTACCAAAACTTTCGACCAAACAAATTCAATCAGTATGATTGAATCACGTGTAGAAGATAACTGGTGAATGAACTCTTTTTGTCAACCTAACCCATATGGCTTGTGCTATTATACAATTGATAGCTAGAATGTATTCTCTCTTTCTCTCAGTGGAGGGAGCAAATGAGAATAATCTTCACCTCCTGCTTAAATGCTTCGATTCTGCAGAACCCTTTTTAGTCCTCTTCTTCTTCAAGTATTCAATCTTGGAAGTACCAGAAATTTAGGCTTGCCAGGTTTAGAATTTCAAAACACACGGGAGACAGATTTGGGACTTGCATTAAAGGCAGTATCAGAAATGGATGCATATTAATGAGAACGTAGGGTAGCAGTACAGAACAGAAGAGAGAGTTGATTCATATTTATGATAAGCTGTACCCCTACCAATTCCGAAAGTAAAAATGAATATCCAGCTATTAAAAATCCATGTCTTCCCATTTCTGTTTTGTACTTCAAGCCAATTAACGTGTTAATAAATGTAGAACTTTCATTTGTAAGACATGGCTTAAAATATTGGTAGAACTGTTGTCAATTTATGCCCCGCAGCTAATCGGATTTATATGATAAAATTTATGAGATAATTATATATTGCAAGTGAAATTATAATGAAATTATAATTATAAGATTTATATTTGCATTTATTTATTATCTATAAATTATTTCTAGTCATTGTTCTATTAAGACAGAATATTAATAGAATGTAAAAAGACTAGAACACGTTATGCTTTTCCTTATAAAAGAAGTAGTCGATCTCATATATTAAAATGTGGAGATAAGTACACGAATGTGGACGTGCTTGTTAGAGAATAAGTTTATTGAACATACCCAATATGAGAAATCCATTTGAAACATTACTTTTATGTCCATAGAAATTTCATTATGATGATTGTAAAAGTGATTCTTTGACTTGAGGTCTCCAAAGTTATCTTAAATAAAGATTGCTATGTTTTGATATTACTTATAACTTATTCTAGTCATAGGTCATTGATAAAGACTTTAGGAGAACCAACCCCAAAAACTAGCTTATGAGGGTGGAGAACTCAAAGTCCTTATAAATCTCATACCAACTTTGTATTTAATCGATGTGGGATCCAAGTCCCATACTTTGCAATTGGGTTAAACCGTAACATTATTGCAAGGTATGGGACTTGGATCCCACATCGATTAAATACAAAGTTGGTGTGAGATTTATAAGAACTTTGGGCTCTCCACTCTCATAAGCTAGCTTTTGGGATTGGTTCTCCTAAAGTCCTTATCAATTGGTATCAGAGTCGGTTTTGGAGTGGTGGGCCACAGAGTGGTGGTCTGGGAGTGCCAGCTGTGACCAATGTGGTCGTGACCAACAACGATCTCAGAGTGGTGGCCCATGGAGTGGTGATCTGAAATTGTCAGCCGTGACCAACATGGTCGTGATCAACGAGGACGTTGGTCCTTATGGGGGGATGAATGTTACAGTTTAACCCAATTGCAAGATATGAGACTTGGATCCCATACCGATTAAATACAAAGTTAGTGTGAGATTTATAAGGACTGTAGGCTCTCCACCCTCATAAGCTAGTTTTTGGGGTTGGTTCTCCTAAAGTCCTTATCAATCATTCAGTTGGTAATTATTGGATATAGCATGAATTATATAAAGGTAGTTAAGCGACCAAGATAAGATTCATTAAGGTAATTAGGGAGAATGCTTTATTATTCTAAATTAGTATTAATTTGGAAAATCATTAGCTAAGGTAGAATGGCGTTTTATAAATAATTTACAAATGTCATTAATTGAATCAATAACTAATGGCGGAGAACTAATAAAATTGGACTAAAAATAGAATAGATATTAATTTCAGGCCCAATGTTTAATCGGAACATTGTACATGAAATATTGAATTATACAAAAATATTATTAACGGAAAGGTTAGTCAAATCTACTTTGATATTTTTAAATATTTTTTGTAGTCATGACATATTGTTAGACGTCAATCTTGAGCTATGATTATAAATTGTTTAATTGGAGAATTAAAGATAAATCACTACAAGAAAGAAGGCGTTTAGCGACGGAAATTACCGACGGAATAACCAAATATTCCGTCGGTAATAACGTTAC
>JAOSBN010000178.1:42921395-42931876 GCA_027563595.1 Erythroxylum suave | reverse complement strand
CATTTCACTTTCACTTTCAACAATTAAAAAGGCTCACACGCAACATCACAAACTCCTCTTTCTGCCAATTAAGTAATCTTATTTCAGTAAATAGCACACAGGGCCAAATTCATGAAAATCATAGGCTCAGATTGCATTAAATCAAATATCATTATTATCAACTTGTATCACAGAACATAAATTGCAGATATTTCAGTTAAGTTACTGTCAGATTTTATAAGCAACAACGCTAAGGAATATGGATGTGGTCCAGAAACAGATTCACCAAAATTTGGGGACCAAACTAGTGATGCAGAACACTGGCTGCTCTTGTTTTTTGTTTGTCTTTCCTACAAAGTCAAACATTATATTGTTTAACGCCTCATGTAGCCACACTAGGTATTCCTTACTTTATGCTAGCTTGTCAGGAAACATTCATTTTAATATTTGTTTAACAAGCTTCTCTATGTTTCATATGTTGAACTATTTTTATATCTTATAATAATAGTGTTTATTCTAAAGCAGACAACGAATCTTGTGAACTACAATCCATGCCGTGTTCAACTAATATAACCACAATAAGGGTTCAGGAAATGTCGGCCCACATAACTACCTGCCTGCTCCAACCTAGACATTTCGAAAGGGAAGATGCATAGTATGGACTATCAAGTGATAGCCTGACCCAGGGAGCAACACAAAAGGCAAAACCATACAGAAATGAACCTTCGTTAAGTTTGATCAATCAAGTTCAGGCGCAGATAAAAATTCCTGTGTTCATACCTTGAAATCGAGCAGTCTCAGAATCTTCATGAGCTGGTTAGAGTGAGAACAGGTGGTGACGATATCTCAAATTTACCCACTATATATTATTCAATAATTGATAATAGATTGGCTTCAAATGACAAAAATAATGCACCGATTTAAGAGAGCCCTGTTATATTTGCTTCTTTCATCTCTGAGGAAAACCAAACCAGTGAAAATATTCAGATTGTAATTCTCGTTTACATAAAAAGTTCACAGTGCCAATTCATAGTCATTAGCTTACATATACAAATTTAGTTAACTACAGCTTCTCGCAACAAATACACATCACATCTCAAGGCGATTTTATAGAAAATCCTTGCCTCGAGTATGGAAAAGGGGTAAATGTTCAAGATAAACAAAAAATGAACACTAAATTAAACAAACATGGAAAACCATGTCAAAAAAAAAAAAATCAAAAACCAAGTAACAACGAGAAATCTGATATTAAGGAGTAGCATCATCTCTTGCTACTTACAATTATATCCCTGCGGCAAAACGGGCAGTCCCCACAAATACGAATCCAAGGATCTAAGCAGGCAGAGTGAAATCTATGCTCGCATGGTAGACGTATAAGCTCATCTCCTTTCATGAAATTCTCCAGACATATTCCGCAATCCAATGATGGCGAATCCACATTCTCACTATTGTTCTCCAAGCTGCTGAAGACTTCAGACTGTAAGCAACCAAGGGACTCGGGAGTTAGACCTGGTGGTCTATTTTTAGACAAATGCTGCCCAGAATGTTGCCGTTCTGGTTCAGAGGTCGAGAAATTAATAGCAGACCTGAAGGCTTCACCAAGCCTTTCATTACGGGTCTCCAATCTCGGCGAAGATATGCCATTGCGCCTACATAAACCATACTCAGCAAATCAATCTTGAACTCAAGCCACTAAACTTTTTCAGGTAAGAAAAGAAAAGGCAAAGAAATTTTCCACAAACTGTACAAATTCACAAAAAAGAAAAGAAAAGGACAATTTTGAAGCATAAGTACATTGAATAATGGTCTCACAGGTACAATAACAATGGCAAGATCCTATATAGCCGACTGTGGGTGAAACTCGGGAATTGTAGTTGATACGGCTATGATTAAAGCTATGCTGCAAAATGCAGTAATGGAACCAACACCACGGCATCGGTTATGATTAAAGTTATGCTGCAGAATGCAGTAACGGAACTTGGAACCAACACCACTGCAATGCCGTGGTTGTTGGCTGCAATATATCCAGATGGGTCTCAAGAACAATCTTGGGTAATCCATGTGATTAATCAATATCTTTAAAAGCAAAATTTTAATAGTCCCACACTTTTAACATAATTAACTTAAATTAAAACATGAAATAACCCACAGATCAAATTTAATGCGAGAGTGATATTTTAAATTCAAAATTTTAACCCATTTTACTCAATTTCATTTAATTTTACAATATCAATCAAAACCAAAGTTATAATTACTTTTATCATAAAAATATGAATATTTTCCAAATTTAAAACAAAATTTATCCTGAAAAATCACCTGTTTTCAGAAGGTGAGACTCCTCTCAATCTCTCAAGAAGCCTTGCTCTTGCAAGAAGAACAGTTCCAGGCAACCTGTTATTCCCAGATCTGTTTAGACTTTCGGTCTCTACATTGTTGCTTGATAAAGACTGACTTAAAAGTTGTTCCACCCTAATTGAGGGATGCTCCTGCAATTAAAACCAAAAAGGCGTGTTCACAAATAATCATAATTTTACAATAACAAGATATACTAAATTAGAATGCGAATTATAATTTTCCTAAGGAATTAGAGAACTTACCGATAGGGTGGAAGGCATCCGGTGGTCACGCACGGTAGTAGAAAACCTACGGGCGCGATCATCACAGCCGTCTAAATCATGCCGATTATGATGATGTCGACGGTTATGATAGCTTTGATGGAAACTCCGGCCAACAACGGAAGCGTCAAGATTGGCGATATCTCCGCCGGCAGCGCCTCGTCCCAGTCGCGATCTCCTTTGATAAAACAGCTCCGCCGCGCTTGTCATTCGGTTATTTCTTGTTCCCAACCACCGGCACTTTCGGGCCTTTATAAGCACATAAAGAACTATAAGCAAGCAACAGGAGAATTCGCCGAGTGAATTTCGAGGAAGAAGGTACGGATATTGACACAGGGAGATGGCAGATTCCAAGAAAAATCAATCTGGGGTAGTTTGTGAAAGAGATGGGCATGACATGAGAGCGTTTCAAGTGCACGCAACGTTACATTTCCAATTAAATTTCAGTTATTTATTTATTCTGAGAGTATGGAATAGCGAAATACTCGCTCTGTTTATCTGAAAAGTGTGGGTCAAGAATGTTGAGCAGGAGAATCCAGCGCGTGTTTTTTTCTAATTTTATTCTCGCGAGTGTGATTACTTTTCTAGCGGGGAGATACTTCGACTTTCGAAACTGTTGCGTTATCCCGGTGAGACTTTTTATAGTGGAACGATGCCGCATTGGGGCAAAAACGATGCCGTTGACCGGGAATGTGTAACGGTTTAATTTATTAGACTAAAGATATTTTTTACGTTCTATAACGTTGTACGTACAATACATATGATTATTGTTCGGCTAACACGGATGCTCCGTAAAATATATTACATCATCAAATTCTCTCTTATGGTTTTTCTGATTCAATTTTGTTATTTTAAATTTTATTTATATATTTACGTGGAGTGGATGAGACTTAACGTTAGATTTGGTTGATATTTTTATCAGCAGAGACATATAATAAAATATAAAAACTCTGTATTAAGTAGTGATTGATTGCTGATACTGTCTATTTTTTTTCGTCTTTAGTTCACAAAAAATAAAAACACAAATTTTTTGTTCCTTCCAAAACCGTGACACAACTTTCTCGTACCTGTCACAAAAACAAAACACGCGAACTGTTAGACAAAAATATCATCGTATTATTACTAATATTTCACATATGTCCAAGTATATAAATAGCAAAAAAAACATTCTTAATAAAATATAAGACTTGAATGTATCTTTAACTTATTGTATAATTAATTCTATGAATGTTTAGATGTTTTATTAAATTATAATGTACTAGAATTTCTAACTTGTATGATTTTTTTTATTCAATAACTTGTTTCATTAAATTTTTAGGTTCTTCGTGCTATTTCATCGTAATTAAAAAAATACAAATACAATTAAAAAAATATTGATACAATTATAAAAAATATTTACGTAATTCATTTTATTATTACCTTGTACGAATTTTTTACTATTTAATAGCGCATTTCATTAAATTTTTAGGTTCTTCATTTTATTTAATCGTAATTAAAAAATACAAATACAAATTAGAAAATTGATACAATTATAAAAATATTTACGTAATTTATTTTATTGTTAACTTGTACGAATTTTTTGCTATTTAATAGCTTATTTTATTAAATTTTTAGGTGCTTCATTTTTTTAATTCCTTATTTATAAATACAAATAAAAAAATACTAATACAAATCATTCGCTTTAAAATAATCAGTGAATTACATATTTCCAATCATATTATACTGTATGAGTACTTTGGTTATTGACACTGTATCTTTTTTTCTGTCAACTTCAACCAAACACATTTATGTCATAGAGACACAGTTTTATCTATTTTGTCCATTACAACCAAACACCACTATCTCCAAATTTTTCTTTCATTTCTTTTCAATATATGAATCACAATAATCATAGGCGGCATAATAGAACATGATAAAAAGATTGTAAGTAGAACAGAAAAACTAATTCTAAAATAGAAGTAATTCTATAAAACAGTACCATTTTATTTTATTAAATTTTATTTATATATTTATATGAAATTTATATAAATACGTGAATAAAATTAAATATCTAACGTCGTAATACGTACAGAAAGTCTCGTTCCTAACACGAGACTGATAACTTATTAACCCTTTTTCTTAAGCAATGAGACATAATCATTAGTAGAGATTGGTGGGATGATCAGAAGGACGATCAGGGTCAGGTTTGTCAACCCCATCAACACTCCTGAGCCAAAAAGCCTGGTTATTACAAGACGCTGCACTCTCTGGTATATCATCCATCATCCCTTCATGCCCTTTTGGAACGTATATGCCATTCCTAGGATGAGGAGTCCAACTTGAAGACGACGAATCGTCGCCAGGCGACGATTGCTTGCTCATTCCGGTAAGTTGTTCTTGTACTGAGCCTGCCGGAGCCGGACTACGGAAATGGTGCTTCACTTGTTTGTTAACCCTGCATCCACCATAATGTTCGTTCATAAGGATTCTTTTTGTTGTATAAGTACATAAAACTATACTGTCATGTCATGTGTATTAATCCTGTCCACCGATAAGGATTTCAGGAGTGGAATCAGGAAATAGTTTCAAGTGCATCATTAATTAGCTTATGTCTTGTCAACTTTTTCTCGACTGTAATCATAAGCCTGCTGACTACTAACAAATTAAAAGCAGAAAACCATCATGAGAACAACTCGTTAAGATATAACAGAAAAAAGGACAACACCAAGATCACAGTCACTATACAATTACGAAAAAAAAAAAAGAAAAAGCATACAAATGATCGTAAGGTATACCTAAGCATGAAAAGCCGTGTCGGTGCAATCCCAACTCTAGTCATATGTGATAGGTGCAGCTGGAAATCTATTACAGAAGCTTAAAGGCCAAGTGTTCGTATGGGTTGTCACTTAACAATGCTAAGATCAGCGGCAGCTATTTATATATAAAAACAAATTTGTGTGAACCTGAGACTTTGTTCAATCTTTTGAGTTTTCTCGACAAGAATCAATTCTGTTTGTAGGTGCGGTTAAGGGGTTTCAAGAAAAGTACATGCACTCGTAGCTGAAAGCTATTCCAGATGTCTATGAATATTACTTGAGATGATTCGACTAATGGGTTTAAACCTTGAAATGGTAGTCATTTTAGAACAAACTCCACGAGTCTGTTGAAAAATTACTACAGTGCTGATACCAAGCTCCTTTGCACATCTTCTCCCAGAACATTAGAATATTTGAATTCCCTTCGAGAGGATTTGTTGATTAATGTGGTTGGTGATAACTTTTCCTTCCACATTTGCTCTTAAGTTCTGGTTTGGAACTTATATTAGGGTACGAACTTCTTTCCACGTCCGAATAGAATATGTGAACCACTTTTATAAAGAATGGTCATGCTAATTCTAAATTGGAGAATAATAAATTTTATGAACAATTTATATGAAATATTTTTCATCCAAATTCGGAGCAGTTATAATGCTAATAAATGATCCAACGTTATGCAGTTAGCTGGTATTAATTTCCTATCTTTGTGGCAACTGTAAATATGTTTGATACTAGCACATTCCCTATGCTCTTTTTCCTTCACTACAAGAAAAATAAGTTTTAGAAACAAAAGTTACTGTCGGGAAACAAATTTAGCGATGGAATTACCGACAAAAAGCTTCATCGGAGAAACGGCCGTAGGTAAAATTTAGCAACGGATATGATGAATTCGTTGCAAATTTAGCGATGAAAATTTGTATATCTATTGGTAAATTTAGCTAAGAAATTTTGCATTTCTGTCAGTAAATTTAGCGACGAATTTAAAATATTTTGTCGCTAATTTTTGACAAAGTCATAATACTCTATTGGTGAATTTACCGACGGTAAGTTATAGATCTGTCGCTAAATTTACCGACAGACATACAACATTTTGTCGCTAAAATTTATCAACGAAAAATATTATTCGTTGCTGAACTTTTACTGACTGAGTGATATATTCTGTCGATAACTTAGCATGGAGTGATATATTTCGTCGATAACTTAACATCAGAATGATATATTGCTTCGGTAACTCACTGATGGAATATAACACTTCATCGCTAATTAGTAGCGGAATATTGTATTTTTGTTGAAAAATTTAATTATGATAAATTTCAACTGTCATTTCTCACTTTCTACCTGAGTTTTCTATTGAAAATCTTATGATTTTTTTGTACATTCAATTTCTGTAAATAATATATCATTGATTGATAAATGTAAAGTAAACATTATCCTCAATGGTATAATTAAAAATGATAATGTACACGAATAAGTATCTTGAAAATAACTGTAAATTAAGAATTTATACAACAACTTAAGAGTAACAGACTGTCAAATACAATTACTTATCCAGAAGTTATGTATGAGGTGAAAGCAGATGCTCTAACTATTGCGATGAGGCCCTATCTCTACCCTTCAACTCATCCACCTTATTACGGAGTTGGGTTATGCACTCCTTCAGCCTCTCCACTGTGCTATCAAGCTTAAGGATTCTTTTATTTGTCGCAGACCGCCTACTAGATTCAGCTGTAATGGATGTGGAAGATTGCGAATAACATGTATTTGCAAATGAACCTAAGCCGAAAATCCTTTTATGGAAGTTCCTATAACCTATTGCATCAAGATATGCCTGACTCTCATCAATAGGTTCAGAGTTTTGAGACTGTCGTTATAATTGTTTATGTTAATAAGTGCTACTTTTTAAGAATTAATATTAAAGAATAGATTTTATATACATGAAGTTTTCGGCATTAAGTGTTGATGAAGATCACACCATCATACTTCTTGGTGTGAATGTGTAAAAAGAGCTAGCGTGGTATGAGCTTCTTGCTTGTAGACTTTTTCTGTATCATAATAACTTGTTATAAGTGAACTACAATTTATAAAAATTTCGACAGAATTTTCTATATTTTTATTATATTTACCCCTTGTTAGACAAAAAAAATTTAACTCAACGACACAATCATTAATGGCACTAGACATTTATAACGTTATTATTCTCCATAATGGACATATATTTTTACTTAAATTTTCATACATCAAATTACATTGAAATCAAATTTCATACATCAAAGTACAAAAATCAGAATATAAGTGTAAAGTTTTGATACTTACAAGTTGAAGTGCATGCTCCTAGGGGGTCAAAGATCCTCCAGTGTGTACAAGTAGACTCTCTTTGTCTGATCCTCCACGTTTGATGGCCAATATTGCTGCCAACGACTCCATATTTCTTTAGATATATATGGTGATCGTACAACATCCTTATGTATCAAAGCAAGAAAGTCTCTATAATGTATACGAGCTCGCTTGTCCTATATATTATAAATTACAGCTTCAAATTTTAGATCCCAAAAAAATTATTTGCGAAAAAAAAGAAAAAACATACTATAAGTACTTATAAACAACAATATTCATCTTTTGAGTGACTTCATCGATTAACAAAGTTAAACTAGGAGCTAATTTGATTCACAATTTCCATATCTCATATACCTCCTTAAGCAATTTAATGTTATGATGATAAAATTTGCAATTTAAAACCTTTGAACTAAGTGCTCCTTATATTCTTGATTAGATCTTTGTTTTCTTTTTGCTTAGACTTAAGCCTTATAGAGTTTATGAGTATAGTTTTAGAAAGTACTATTACACTGATCCAATTATACCATGATATTCATATGTTTAGGACCTTATATAGTATCATAAAATTTTGAGGGAGAGGTAAGGGGAGTTCTTGTTTTGTTCAAAATATTTAAAAGACTTTAGATTAGACTAGTCTCACTCTCGGAAAATTCAACCTTAAAGGACTTTAAAGGGAAATACATTATAGATCTTTGACAAAGGACGTGTCATACATTGTTATTAGGATTAGACTTGAAACATTTAGTCAAGAGATTTTGGGAACACTTAACTTCTAGAATGCTACTTGAAAGGAAGGTATAAGAAGGTGTTGTTGAATTAATATGATGATAAGCAACATTGGAAGAAGATTCACAAGGATAAAATAGGAAAAGATGTGGTCTTAGAATGACATAAGAACTTCTTCAATTTTAGATAGAACTTGAGTAGTGATTATGATCTGCTTTGATGAACCAAAAAACTTAGAGTAATTGTGATCCCATTTTAAAGCCCTAATATTCATTCTAGGGATTCCATTTCATTTTAGTTTAGTTTTAAGCCCTAAGAACTACCTATAGGCATTTCATTTTCCATTTCAAGTCTTATAGAACTACTCTAGGCATTTTCTTTAGATTCTAACAACTAATATTCATTCTAGGCATTAACCAAGTCTCACCAATATCCTTAAGAGATATTTCATCGAACAATTCATAGACAAACCGAATTCATATCTAACTAATAACAAAACCACTTCATTTTTCCATTATTCACCAACATAAATATGTTCAAACAATAATTGAATCGACCAAAGTTCAAAAAACGCAGAATACCCACATTCTATCAAAATAAACCTACGTTCATATATATAAGAATTTAACAACAAAATTTCTTGTAGACAAAATAAACCTGAGAGCAAAGCACTCACTACAACAATATCACACAATCTGCGGCGTTTTTAAAACGTCGCAGAATCCCCAAAAACGTCGCAAATTACCTTTTGTGACGTTACAAAAAATGTCAAAAAAAAGTTGCAGATTGTGGTGTAAGCAAAAGGTTTCTGCGACGTTTTAAGGAAAACATCATGGAATGTATCAACATTCGATGACATTTATGAAAACGTCACGAAAAAGTTGGCCTTTCTGCAATGTTAAATAAAACGTCACAGAATGTCGTGGAATCTGCGACGTTTAGGAAAATGTCGTGGAAACTAACTTTTTGCGACATTTTTGGAAACGTTGTGGAATGTTAATGAATCTGCGACGTTTTAAAACTTCGCGGAACGCAAACAAAAAATGTCGCAGAATGCCATTTATTAATTTTTTAAATCCGAAAATAAATTTAATTAAATAATTTTCCAATTTTAATAATTTTTAAATCATATTTACTTAATAACTATTCAATATTATTTAATATTGAATTTTATTTATTTTAATTTTAAAATTTTAATTTATTTAATATTGAATTTCATAAATGCTGATAATTTACTATATTAATTGCAATTTCCAAACATGTCATCGTATATTAATTAATATAAAAAGTTTTTCTTAATTTAATAAAATAACAATATGAGTACATATATCTAATCTAAACGAATATTATGTGTAGAACATAAAAGTTCCAAAAGCTTTTTTTCTTCTTCAAATTCAATTCTTTGTTGCTCGACTTCGGTAGTGAATCGATCTTGCATTTGTTCAACTTTTTTAGTCAATTCATCAACTTGAGACCGTAACTCCTGATTAACCTTCTTTGACTCCTCTAGTTCGTCTCGAAGTCTCTTTTTGACCGAAGTCTTCCCTTGTGGTCGAGGCCCAACTCTCATGCCAACAACATAATCAAATCTGGTGCCCAAGACTTTGTCGCACACTTCATCCACTATCATCGGATGACCTTATTCTATTGAATCTGTGAATTCCTTACACATTAATTCCTGAAAATTAAGAATTAATTAGATACTAAAATTCATAAACACTAAAAAAAATGTGTATTTGAACTATGTACTCACCCATTTTTCTCTGCATTTTGTAGTTTTCCATTGACTTTTACTTTCATCATAATGAGTGTGATACCATAGCTTCATCAGGTCACACTCTTCTCCATCTTTGTCATTCTATTGTATTGAAATATATTATTGGTAATATTTATTATAAAATTTGAAATATCAATCAAATTAAAATATAATTAAAAAGATAATAACTTATAATCTCATGCCATATCGCAACAAAGGCCTTGGAACCCGAGTTTGGTCGACATTTGACCTGACTCCTAGACAATTTGACTTTTT
>JAOSBN010000178.1:42889207-42904179 GCA_027563595.1 Erythroxylum suave | reverse complement strand
TGTTCACTTAGTGTCAACCAACTCGGGCCATAAACTATGTTTTAATTGTTAGAGTATCTTACTCGATTAAAGTATTAAAAACTCTATTTTATCTCTTTTTATTATTTACAAATATTAAGAGTTCCTTATAAAAAACAAAATGAAGTAAAATAGAAATATGTCAATAATAGGCTCTAAACATGTGCCTTTCTTACTCTTGCGTCCTGCCTAAAGTCAAGCCTGGTGATAAATCCTATTTTGTAAAAAGGGTCTAAGTGAAAAGTAAGAGATAGTATACTCTGTATTCAGGTTTGGGCATGATTGTTTGTTTAACTTTCAAGGATGATCAAAATTTCAAAGTTTAGGCCCTTATGATTTTTGGTTTGAAAAACTTAGCAGTAAAAAAATTGATCATTCCTTACTCTAAGGTCTGGCATATGTACAAAGAATGTAGCTAGTACTTACTATTTGAGTAGAAATATATATTAATCAATTTATATAACACTTACGTAGGAATGATTTGTACAACATTAAGTTTGGTTATCAAGTTAATGTTGTTAATCTTCAACCCAGCAACGTATTTCGGGGACTCAATTGCAAGTTTCGGTAGTTAATGTTTTGACATGCAATGTAAACATTATTATTTTTTAGATTGTAAAGGATGCCAATTAGAAAAGACAATGGGCTAACCTATGAGCCGGATTTAAGTATTTTCGATAAGTTGGCTATGAGTCAGGTTTAAGTTCAGACCAAAGAGTTAGGCTTTTGATAAGCGTAAGTCGGGATAACCAAAACTTGATCCAATTAAAAAAAAACGTTATTTTATATTGTTTAATTTTAAAAAATATTGACAAGGTCAACCTATGGGTCGGCCAATTGCTATCCCTTAATCAATAATTTTTTTAAAAATCATTTGAAATTTAGCTTTGTCATCTTAGATTGTAGGTCTAGGTTAAATTAGCCCCGTAAGGGTGGTCGAATTGGTGGAATGGAAGAGCATGTGGTCAAAAGGTCTTGTATTTGAATCTCTCTATCTACACTCTCTCCATAAAACCTGTCGTACAAGGTTTACCTAATGAGAAATACCAAATTAATATGATTTATAAATTATTAGGTAATCTAGGTTCTATTTTATTAAGAGCCGAACTAATAAAGATGTTGATTCTTTAATTTTGCAACTCTCATTAATATAATACCATTTGAATCTAGAAATGAGCTTGTTTGTTTTTGTTTTTGTTTTTGTTTTTTTTTATTTTTAATTTTCTGTTTTAGTTTTTAAATTTAGAAAAGAAAATTTTATTTAAGTTTTTAGTTTCTTTTTCTAATTTTGGTTTCTTCTGGTTTTTAAAAATTATAAAACTATAAAAATGGTTTATTTTCTCCTACCATATTTTCACAATATGATGTATTATCAACTAAACGGATATTATTTAATTATTTGATATATTAATTTTTAATAATTATTACGAATAGTTTAATTTAATATTATATATTTACTTAATTAAAATTCATTATTATTAATAATTACAAATAATTTAATTTTAACTAGTAATTTTACTTAATTTTATAATTAAATTAAATAGATTTAATTTAATAATTATTAATAAATATAATTAAATTTAAAATATCTTCAAAATATATATACTTCAAATAAAATTTCATTTAATAAATGAAATATATTTAAAATAAGTATTAATTTTAAATAGTAATTTAATTTTTACATGATTTATTTTAATAAAATAAAAGAATTTTATTAATAATTTGTTAATAAATATTATATAATGATTATGATAAATTTATTTAAATAAAAATAATTTATAATTAAATTTATATAATTCATAACTATTATTACTGATAAAAATATAACTATGTTAATATTAACAATCAATCATATTTTTATTTTATTTAAAATAGAAATAAAAATAAAAAAATCAAAAATAAAAACCGAAAACTACATCAAAAAATAAAAAATAAAACTAAATGATAGGAATGATAATAAGTCGATTCATAAGTCCAGATTCAAGTATTTTTAATGCCCAACTTATAGGCCAAGCTCAGGCCTAGGGTGACTAGAGCTCAATTTAAAACGATATCGTTTTCCGAGAATAGTGATCGTTCCACTGCCAAACATGCTAACGTAATAATAAATTAACGGTTCAGACAAGTGAACTTCTGACGTCAAAACATAAACAAATCCTGACAAAACAATTTGTTAACTTTCCACCGTCCCGCCACCATTGACTCGTCCTGGCCACCGCGTCACTACCGGGGCAAACAAGCAAACGAAATTATAAAGAAACCAAAAGTTGCGTAAAATAACACCTCGGAAACCAATACCCATTACAAATCAGACGCTCACTTCATTTATTCACCACCTGAGACGGAGTAAGAACAGCCAAAAAGACACCCGATAGATGAAAACCAAAACGAGGCGTTTCGGGAGAAAACTTGTGTTGCCGGAGGTTTTCGTCCTTTGTTGTCTCTTTTTCCTCGCTGGCTTTTACGCTTCGGGTCTTCTCTCTCGGGTACTTTCGCTTTTCGGTTTGTTGGCGTGTGTGATTTGAGGTTGGTTTGATGTTTGGTTGATTGTATGCATTACAGGAAGCGGTTAATGTTAGACCGAAGTTGAGGAGGCTTGAAATGGTGGAGGGCGAGGCAGAGTCGGAGAAGGAGCACCGTCCGATGGCACACGGCGTCACCGGAGAGTCTTCTATTGACTCCATTCCATTCCAGGTGAACATTGCGTGCATGATGTTTGGTCATTATTAGTTCTCTTCTTCATTTTTTGTTAACTTAGGATCAGTTGGTTGAAGAAGTGACTGAAGGGATAATAGGATATACATTGAATGGCATAGTTGGACAGCGAAATTCCTAAGTTTAGAGATGCAGGTACATTAGTGAACATTACTGATTGATCATCAAATATAGAATCGATCGATAGGAAGGCCAATAAGTCTCATCTAAGCAAATAACGAGTCATTTGAAGCTGAAAGCATGATTAGATCAAGTTCTAGACACATATTTTTGTTTGAATATGAGTTAAACTTTGGTGGTTCGTTTCTTTTTCGACTGCTTTATTGTTTGTAGGTTTTGAGTTGGAAACCAAGAGCTCTTTATTTTCCAGGCTTTGCAACTCCAGATCAATGTAAAGCCATAATAGATAAGGCAAAGCAACAGCTGAAACCCTCTTCCCTGGCTTTGCGGGAGGGAGAGACCCTTGAGAGTACTAAGGGGACAAGAACAAGGTATACCTGTTCAACTTCAGTTATCGTTTGTTCAAAATGCATTTGATCTCATAGTTCCAATTGGGTATTGTGATGCTAATACTCTTCCCAACAGTTCAGGTACATTTATTGGTGCATCAGAAGACAAAACTGGAGTTTTGGATTTCATTGAGAGCAAAATTGCGAAGGCTACAATGATCCCAAGGTCACATGGAGAGGTAATCATTTAAACTTGCTTTCATTTTTGTTAGCATCCTGTATTTGGTATTTCAAGAAGCCAAGTTTGTCAATTCATAGGAGGCAACCTTAAGGGATGCGTTTCTTGATTTTGCTGTCACAATGCCATTCTTATCCCAATATTTTCAACTTACATTTCTACTTTTATATCTCAGCATCCATTGCTTCTGAGCCCATATTTGTTATTGATTCTCAGTAATGGTATAACAAGTCTAACTATGGAATTTCTTTGCAAAAGATTATGTACTAGCTGCAGATTCTGCATCTAACTGTTTTAGGAACTATCATCTTAACTTCACAAGGTCTTTTAGGTCAGGGAAAGAAAAGAGTATCCTAAAGGATTTACAAATTCTTCTTTGATGCATTTTTTCTATTCCCATTTGCTGACAGCAACCTAACAGAGACTGAAATGTCTTTCATATCCTTAAATCTCTTACTAGTTTATGGTTCCCTTTCTGAGCTTATATGACCATGTCAACTCTCACTTTTGTTTTGGAATGGGTGGATGTCAGGAAATTTATATATCTTTATAGCATTATGATTTGAATTTATTATTTGGTTAGTTAATGCTTAGATTAGAGTTTTTCTGTTGTAAGCCTAGTGGTCATTGTACAATTTTTCTGATTGATATAACATTTTTTGCAGTCATTCAATGTTTTACGCTACGAAATTGGGCAGAAGTATGATTCACATTACGATGCATTTAACCCAGCTGAATACGGTCCACAAACGAGCCAAAGGGTGAGCAACCATCATCTTAGTCTTTCTATAGAGTGTTTAGATAGTTTAATATGTGATTTCTGCATATACTTTTTGTGATCGTGGTGAATCTATAGAGTGTTTAGATAGCGTTTAATATGTGATTTCTGCATATACTTTTTGTGATTGTGGTGAATTTGGCATTGAACAATTTTGGTGCTGTAAGTGATATTTGCATGAAATCATGATCCTTCATCGTTAGGCTTTCTGCAACCTCTTTCTATTCTTTTGTTTTTGGGATCGTGGTACATGTTTCTTCCTTGAGATAAGTATCCAGATTTCAGCTTTACCTGCCTCTCAGCATTTCTGAACTTTGTTGTAGAATGATATCGATAGTATCCAAAATGTCGTAATTTTATGAAATAAATTTGAGGATCGATGATGAAGTTTTTTCTTGCAATAAATTATAGTTGTGGCTATGTTAGCTTCTATTATAATGGTTCAAGCCAATGTTGTAAAAGTGAAAACTAAGTGCACATAATAATATTGGATTTGAAGTATTATACTAGTACTGTATCATATTTGCACGTAGTCATTGCCAAAGTGATACAAGACTTTTCTTTTTCATGAAATCTTCTTATTATGTTAAGAAATTATGGAGTACTAGCAACTTTTGCGGCATTGCCATCAGCTTCTACCAGCAGCAAAGTCATGGAATCTTAGTTTCTAAGAAAACTTGCATGTATTTGCCAAAAATCTGACCTAGAGCTATTTCTGTTGTTGTGGACTTATCTCTGAAGAAGTATTTTGCACTAAAATGGTTGGTCCTGTATTTGACATTATTCTTTTTGAAACCAGTGATACCAGTTGCTCATTATGTCTTTTCTTCTTCTCGAATGCTAATGGGTGTACGGGATCTTGCTATTCATATTGATAATGTTGAAACTGATGATGCTTTTGTTTGGTTAATGATTTGTGCAGTTAGCATCTTTTTTGTTGTATTTATCTGACGTAGAAGAGGGCGGAGAAACCATGTTCCCTTTTGAGGTACATGATAACACTTCTTGCTCTTATTGTTATACAAAATTAACGCTTTGGCGACATTTCTAATGTTGAACTTCTATTGTTTTGTAGAATGAATCAAACATTTATTCCAACTATGACTTTAAAAGATGTATCGGTTTAAAAGTGAAGCCTAAGCTAGGTGATGGACTTTTGTTTTACTCTCTGCTTCCTAACGGCACAATTGATCAGGTGATTCTACTAACTTTCTTGATTTATTTATCTTTCCTCATGTGTTGATTATTTTTGAAGTGAATTTAAAGATGTTAAGAAAACCTTAGGATGAACTGCTAGCTCTAAAGTTGAGTTTTAAACTGCAATAATCTATACAGAGATTAGACTTGTACTGGCAAAAGAGGTTCAAACCATTTGTTTCCCTTGAGTTTAGAATGTGTCAGAGGATTATGTGTTCCTCATTGACTTAAACTTGTGTCCTGTTTTTGTTGATGGAATCTAAAATTTGGGGAGGAACACAAAGTAAGTCACAGTGTAGAACTGACATTGGTTTGTGCGATTTACTGGTATTTTGAGTTGCAGTAGCTTCCTGGCTAGTCTCCTCCTCTTTATGACTGTAAAGCATACTTATTATTTTGTTTGCAGACATCTCTTCATGGAAGCTGTCCAGTTATCAAAGGGGAGAAATGGGTGGCCACAAAATGGATTAGAGATGAAGAATATAATGAATTCTGATGAATATACTAAACTGCCACAACTCAGTAGGCCATCTGAAGTATGCTCTACCATTATAAGCACCCCAACACAACACACCTTGAGAGATGTATAGATTTGAAGCTAAGGAGATGTTACATTCCAAAAATTTCAGGGGAGAGCTTTGCACAGCTTTTCACACTTTCTTGTTTCAAAAGATTTGTGTCACTCTCCCCTTCTCTGACCTTTCCATGTCAATAAAAGGGTGTTAATAAGCTTAATTTATTCCATATGGTTTGCTCCTATTCAGAAAATGTTTCATATCCTTCGTTTCTTTTATACAGTTTCATTACAAAAGTAAGACCTTAAACATATCGGATCACTCCATTTACCTGGATGGATTATGCCCAATTAGTAATGAATTTGAGTTTGAAAAATAAGTCCATATATCGGACTTGAGTTTAAAATATAAGCTTGAGAATCTTATGGTTGAATTTGGGTTATAAAAAAAATCACTAACCTTATATATGTGACCAAAATAAATTACTCCTTTGTAGTCAAAAAGTTATAAATTCGAGTCATAAAAATAGTCTTTTTATAATCTATAAAAAGAAATGTTGCTTATTATTGATGGCCCTCTTTCGACTTTCACAAAACAGAGAATCTTGTGCACTCGCAAAATAGAGAACCTTGTGCACTGAGGAAAGTCCTTGTATATAAATATCTTTAGATGTTATATTTATAAAATTTTGTTTATATTTATAAATATATTTGACATTATATTTATAAATATTTTAAATTTATGTTAACTTATAATTTTAATTAATATTTTTTATTTATATAATTATTAGAGAAGAGAACAAAAAATGCAAATGTTTTATTTTGTTTGCTTTTTAGTTATTTATAAAATATTTTGTTTCTAAACTATAATTCACATTCATGTTAATTCCTACCCCACTCCTCGAAAGTAAGAGTGGACCTTTTCAAACCTCACATTTGAACAAGATTCACATGTGTTGTTGTTGTTGTTATGGTGATTATTCATGTTAATTACTAATTACATTAAGCCCTTTTATGTTATGAACCTTGTGATTACCATGAGAGAAACATAGGCAGTGCCTTAAAATGAGGATTATGCATATTTTTGCCTTGTTTGTTAATTCAGAGATCTTTTAAGTGACTCAAGTTATGTCTATACAAGAAATGACCGAGCGCAAAACAAGGATTTACACGTTGAGTTGGACTGCTAAAACCTTAGAAGAAATGGTTTTGGTCTGCATTATGAAAAGACGCTCTTCAAGCTGTTATCATATGCATGACTCCATACTTAGACTTGTGAATTGGATCCTCTTTTCTGCAACCTTATATGTGAATCTTCATAACTGTTCCCACCACTAGACAAGGAGTGTGAAATCTATTCGTAGTTTTGGTTCACAAGTGAAATCAAGTTCGTTGCCATGGTTTTGGGTCCTACGAGTAAACAAATATCATGTGCAATAATTCTAAGTCATCAAAGGTGGCCTCCAAAGTCTCAAACTTTGAACTTTGAATGTCGCATTTTGCGGGGCTCCTTGTTGAACGCGGCAACGACTCACTGTCTATTGGCGTGACTATCCCTTCTCCTCCTTCTCCACCTTCCTTTGTCCTTCGAAAAGCTTCACTTCTCTTTCTCTCTGTAGGAAACGGTCAAGATAACCCTTAGAACACGTCTACCACAACTTACACATCATGTTGACTTAGACTTGGACCCAGTTTTTATACCCAACACCATCATCTCTTTGTCTGTTTGTTACAAGTACTACTCATCTTCTTCCATTGGCTCTCTTCCCTTCTCAAAGATGGCTGCTTCTTCTTTTCTTCTTTTGTTCTTAGTCTCTTTCTTCCTATATTTTTCTCCTTCCATCTCCACAAATTCTGATGGTAAGCTAGTTCCATTCATCAATTTTTGGTCTTTTGGCATCCAAGTTCTACTCTCTCTCTCTCTTTGGCTCCATTTTTAATTGTTAAAGAGAAAATAAAGGAGAATGGGGAAAAAAATGAAGTTTAGTGTTTGTGCCATCATTTTTCAGATACCATCTTGGAATTTAAGTTGGTTTTTGTTTTTTTGTTCAAGTCGGTGTTACTTTTCTTGGTTAGAAAACATGTGATTGGTAGTGTTTTCGAGTCTCAATTTACTTGTTTACTGTTTATGGTGCTACTTCTTCTTCTTCTCATTACATCACTTGTGTGGGTACAGGAAATGCTTTGCATGCTCTGAGAAGAAGGCTTTCTGATCCAACCAACGTGTTGCAGAGCTGGGACCCATCCCTGGTCAATCCCTGCACCTGGTTCCATGTCACCTGTGATGCTAAAAATCATGTGATTCGTTTGTAAGTAACTCTTGTCTCTCTGTTTCATCGTTTGTTTTTTAGTCAATCTCTCTCTCTCTGACTTTAACTTGGTATCTCGATCTAATTATGGATGTCCTGTCACTTTGACTGGCTGATTTGCAGGGATTTGGGGAACTCTAACGTTTCTGGGACTTTGGGGCCAGAGCTTGGCCAGCTCAAGCATCTTAAATTCTTGTATGTTCTTTGCTCTTTTTAACTTTTTTTTCCTAAATGCTGGCCATAGCAACCAATTATTCTATGCTTATTTTGTGTGGAAGAAGACGTTAATAGATACAGCTTTAGTTTTGACCTTATGCTCTGTTTCTGTTTTGAGCTCCTGGGGAAGTAAACTGGAAATCAGTATTCAGGACTCACTTTAGCGACAATCTTGAAAACAGTTCTTCAGAGAGTCAAGTTTCATATTGACACACCCTGATTGAACTGTCCTCGGCCCTCATATACATATCAAATTTTCAGTATGAAGTAGTTCTTTACCTTTGACATAGGGATGTAAACTGTTCTGTGTGCTTCAATATGATTCTTCAAGTAATTGCGTTGCGAATACCTTGAATGGTCTGCAGGGAGCTTTATAATAATGACATAAGCGGGAAAATTCCTAAAGAGTTGGGCAATTTGAAGAACCTGGTTAGCTTGGATTTGTATGGCAACAAATTCGAAGGAGAGATACCTAAATCTTTTGCCAAATTGAAATCACTTAAATTCCTGTAAGTTACTTAAGTTATGATTTGCCAAAATAGGTTGGCACATCTAAACTCACATTGCATGGAGCTCTTACTTTTGTTCGGTTGAATCGATTAAACAGTCGGTTGAACAACAACAAGCTGACAGGATCAATTCCAAGGGAGCTAGCCACTCTCAGCAACCTAAAAGTTTTGTGAGTATAGATAAACGGAAAAGTTTCAAACTTCTGCTTCGATCACTTGTTTCTCCAGAATTCTTATAGTTGGGAAATTTTTGTTTGCAGTGATGTATCGAACAATGATCTCTGTGGAACAATTCCAGTTGATGGTCCTTTCGCCAGTTTTCCGATGCAGAGGTATGATCCTGCTATCTATTGATAATGATATTCTCCATATAGTTGAAGTAACATGGTGTCATTCTCTGCATCTTATTGGACTACTCCATTAACGGATATGTGAAAAGTGTGTAACTATAAGTAGAGGTTGTGTAATGGTTACAAGAAACAGGTGTAAGACAAATCTGAACTGAACATTATCCCGGAAAAGCATGTAGGACTAGGCAATAGTCCACGTTGACTTCATGCATTCCTGTGTAGATTTTAAGCTTTCCTGCAACTACAGTCAAAAAGTTGTATATAATACAGATAGAGATAGATGTTTGAATGATGAGAGTAAGCTGTAGTAGTAGACATGTCCAACTTCTAGGCCTCGTATCTTATCAGATGGTTGTGGTCGTTTTTCAGTTTCGTAAACAACAGGCTCAATGGACCGGAGCTGAAGGGACTTGTACCATATGACTTCGGATGCTGAAGATAAACTCAGAATTCTGAATTACTCGAAAAAGATGGATCCATCAATCTCCCATTAGAGACATATATGCGATACGCCTAACTCTAATTAGGCTACTTAACAATGGCTTGCCAAGAATATGGAGTCCATTGGGTATAATTACATGTATGACTTGTGCTTGCAAGCTAATAAGAGGGATGAGGAACCTCTGCAATCTTACGGTTGCTTTCTTCAGATAAATTATGTTATTGGAAATGGGAAATGGATTCTGCTGTTCATAAACAAAGCTTGAATTCAGGTAAAAATGGACTCAGCGTAATTAATAAGATTCCCTAGATTTCTACCTTGTTGATCAAATCGGTGGATATACCATACAAATGAAGCTATTCTTCTTCTTTGCCATACATGAGCAGAAAGTAGGCACACCGCTTTCCATTAGACATTGGGTAGACATTGTTAAAATATCCAACTAAACATGAAAATGTTAAAAAAGCTTATAAGTGATAATGATCAACTATTCAAATGATTATTTCTAGTCATTTTGGTAATAGTTGACTCAAGCTTAATTCTTGTTAACGGAGTCCACACTTTACCTATATCAAAATTCTAATATGATATCAGAGCAGGTTTGATCCGGATTATTAATTTTCCGATTGTTTATCTAGATGTCCAGTTCCAGCGGCCCAGTCCAGTTATAGCTGCGTTTATTTCAAGTGACAATTGAATGTCAAGTCCTAGTTGTATTTGAGGGAGAGTATTAAAGTGTCTCATATTGACTAAACATGAAAATGTCAAAGAGTTTATAAGTAATAAAGATCAACTATCTAAATAACTAGTTCTAGTCATTTTGACAATAATTGCCTCAAGCTTAATTCTTATTAATGGGCTCTATACTCTACCCATATTCAAAATTCTAATAAACATTTCCCTTTTTTTTTGTTACAAAGGAAGAAAGACTAAAAGACTGGAAAAGAATGTAAACTACGACTATAAACAGCCCCTTGGGTGTTCCGGTGCAGGTCCTCCAAGTAGTCAATCAGAGGATCGAAAAGCACATGGATGCCAAGCCACACAGATCGCGCCAATTTTGCTAGGACGTCCGCACATCTATTCCCTTCTCGAAGAACATGATGGAATTCGATGATCCAGTCCCTGCACAAGAGCTCCCGGATGCCATCAATCACAGAGAATCTGTCAAAGGACTGCTGTTGAGACAAAGAGAGGATATTGATAACTTTCAATGAATCCACCTCTACCTTGACACACTTATATTCGCAATCCCATGCCATCAACAGTCCTGTGTATACACCCCAAAGTTCTGCAGCCAGTGGTGAGCACACACCAATATTATGCAAAAATCCGCTGCCCCAACTTCCGGTACTGTCCCTTATTAATCCTCCGACTGTAGCCAGACTCGTGCCATACTCCACTACCCCGTTTGTATTTAGCTTGAGCCACCCTTCCTTAGTCCAACCTATGAACATGCCCAATGGTACTGGTTGAACTGGAATGACACTACCGACTACTTCCCGGGCCTAATCAATCCATACGACATGCTCGAATACCACCTTAACTCCATCTGTACGCTAAATGAAATCATCTTCAAAAAGACTCTTATTATGCCACTGCCATAATAGCCAACAAGACAAACCAAAGAGACTAGCCCACGCAAAGTGCTAGACAGTATGGTGGTTACCAAAATTGACTGTCACCCACTGCTCGACATCCAACTAGAAAAAGTTAGGGTCCTTTGTGACTGTCGGGAATTGCTTCCAAAAGGATTGTACCCGTCTGCAGTCTTTGAGTGAGTGCTATAAGGACTCTTCCTAGTGACAGAATGGGCAACTGGTGTCCTCGGAGAGGTGACGAGCTACTCTTTGTTGATTAGTAAGAAGTTTCCATTGAGCTAGCAGCCACAGAAACGATCGGATTCATTAAGGACCGGCTCGTTTCCATATCAATCCCCAAATCCGATTTGTCACTGGCTCAGGCTTGGCTTCAATAAGGTCATAGGCAAAGGCTACTGTAAAGCACCCCTTTTTGTCTGGTCTCCAGATGATCCAATCCTTCCTCAACCCAGCTTGAGATGGTGTAATTGCTGATATACTCATGCAAACTGTAGCTGGGAGATAGTGTTGGAAAAGAGCCCATTGCCAGGTATCACCCGCACTAGCTAGATCTTGGACAGTGGTGTGTAGCATCCAGTGGAGGGGTTGGGAAGTTGCCACCAGAAGAAGGGGACCCTAGTCTCCCGCCTAATTGTCTAACCAAAAGTGAATCCAGTGTCCATTACCTATTTTCCATTTGATACCCTGGCAAACATATTTTCAGGTTGCGATGATTCCCCTCCAAATGACCGACGCCTTAGGCCTCACCACCGAATGGGGAATGGATTGGTCATTAACGTGGCATTTGGCTCAAAGGAGTTAGACCCACAACGCGTTGTGTTTGGTAAGCTCCTCCTACCCTAATTTAGTAAGCAAAGCATCATTGGAAGATCAGACTCATCGAATACCCAGTCCCCTTGCGTGTTTTGGGCAGCATAGTGTCTCTCACCTAACCAGATTGATTTTTCTTTGGCCATCCTTGATGGCCCAGATAAAATCTCTCATTAATTTCTCTAACTCGTCACAAAGTTGTTGCGGCAGGCGCACTGTTTGCATGGTATATATCGGTAACGAAAACATGACTAATTGAGTGAGGGTAACATGTCCTATTAGAGAGAGCATGCGTGCACTTCAGCCTACAAGCTTTTGCTGCACTTTGTCCAACAAATACTGATAAGTGTGTCGCGTAGTTCGTTCATGTATCAATGAAACATTGAGGTATTTACCCAAATTAGTTGTACGATGAAACTAGAATGTATAATTGAGAGTAAGTGCTGTTGTGGGACTAACGTTCTTGAAAAAATAAATTCTGGTTGTCATTGTTCACTTTCTGGCCTGAGGCTTTGCAGAATGTTTCCAGAACTCGCGAAATGACCTGGACCTGAGAAATCGAAGCTTCAGCAAAAAGGACCAGATCATCTACGAAGAATAGGTGAGAGATAGAAGGCCGGTGTCTGTAAATACGAAAAGATCTCCAGTTCTCTAAGTTCCTCCTGGGCTATATAGTGTCCAAGACGTTTTACGTAGAGCACGAAGAGATAGGGAGATAAAGGGTCATCTTGTCTGATATATTTCCTTTTTACAAGAACACATGGTGCCTTCAAAACTTTGTGAATTCATTTGCATTTTATAAAGAGTTTATTTCCGTTACTTGAACATGTGATTAAAGAAATAATCTTACCGGTTACTCTAAAGTTCGCATTCGGGTAGCTTAATATAATGTCGTTTGAGTTATTAAACTTTTAAAATTAAGTTTAGAACTATTTTAGTATGTTAACTTTAAATATGATTGAAAATTGTAATAAAAATAAAAGTAAAATGAATCCATAATATTTAATGACTTAAAATTATTTATAATAAAATATAATGACTTTAATGCCTTGCATAAAAAAGGCAACGTATGAAAACGAGCAGCTGTAATTGAAAGATGAAACGTGTAAGACTTTGCGGTGACGTGGCCCCGAAAGCGTTACACTTGTCAACAAACTGATGGTCTACCAATACTCCTGGAGAAGTCTTCAGTTTCATGTCATGTAATGCAACCGAACCTCCAAATATCAAAAACCCCACCAAACCCCTATTTCCCGCACACCCCATTTCTAGACAGCTGGAGACAGAAAAGCGCAGAGCCGAAAATGAACGCTTTCTTGTTCAGAAAATCTGCCGTTTTACGGCAAATGGTACGATCCACCCATATCACCGCCCCGACAACGATACGGTCCACCATTGGACGTCAAGTTTCCAATGCACCATCGCAGTACAGAGGTTACTATGGGTTTCCTCAGATTTTCAGGAACATAAAGGAGTGCAACGGCCTCTCTCCGCCTTCTATTTTTACCTCCCCTTTCTCTTCGTCTTCTTCTTCCTCTTCTTCCACGGTGACGGCGTCCGTTTCTAAAGTGGGTTTGGTTGCTTGGTACTTGGGGATGGTTAAGTCGCGGCCTATTCTCACGAAAAGCATCACTTCTTCTATTATTTACGTTGCCGCCGACTTGTCTTCTCAGGCGAGTACCTAAGCCAAAAGATTCCGCAAAATGCGTTTTTGGGTCTTTGGGTTTCCAAATGATTTCCCTTAAAATAGGCGTCACGTATCAAATTTGTTTTCCTGAGAAATTTGATTTTGGTGTGTTGAGAAATTTTGTGAAATGAGCTCAGTCAAAGGTGTGTTGGTATTTCAAATTGGAATGTTTTAGGTGATCTGTTGGTATTATATTTACATTTCAAACAACAAAAACACAAGTTTGATTCTTCTATGACATGTGTTGATTATCTCTTGATTCCTCTATGAAATGTGTTGATTTTCTCACTTTCGGTGTTGAGGACTGTCTTTGCAATTTTTTCTCCTTTTTTTCTAAAGATATCCTTTCAAAATATTTGTTTGGTTCGACATGAGCATTCTGTGTTAGAATGAGTTGCGGCGACAACCTTATATCAGAGTTCTTGGTCCTTCCGGTTGTAATTGATCTGCTGTTGAGATAGACATTATATAGATATGCTTTCTTATTCCTTTGAATTCAATATTGAAATTTATAAGATATTAACTGGTCAAAGTTTCACTATTGAAGAATTGTTGGCCAAAGGTTTATCCTCGTCTGAGATAAGTTGTTGGCCAAAGGTTGAGTTCTTTTGTTCATTTTTCTATTATTCTCCTCTGGGTTAGTTGTCATTGCAATTAACTATTTCAGATTTCTCGATGTCTTTGAAAGATGCATGCATATTGCATCAGCCTATGCTTTGTATGAAAAGCAAGCAGAACCACCCTGGAACATATTGTCTTTTTATGAAATTATACTGAACTCAAGTACTTGTACCCTCCCCTGTCCCCACTCCCTTTGTAGATTGTCTGATAAGACGCAAGTACTGATATAAATATGTGACATCACCACTTAATTTGTCTTGTGCCACTTAAGTTATGTTAGATCTTTATCTTGTTTTCTGCTTTTAATGCTAAAACTTCAGATAGTTGTGTGGTTTTATAGGCTGATATTGATGTTGAGGCATATGCATAAATACGTGTTCTCCAAAGGTTGGGAGTGATTTTGTGCTAGTTATAACATACGGAAGTTTCATATGTGCATTCTTTTTTCAGATGATTGTGCTTCCAGTTTCAGAACCATATGATTTGGTGAGAACAACACGGATGGGTGGATATGGGCT
>JAOSBN010000178.1:42875044-42889107 GCA_027563595.1 Erythroxylum suave | reverse complement strand
TTTTTTCAGATGATTGTGCTTCCAGTTTCAGAACCATATGATTTGGTGAGAACAACACGGATGGGTGGATATGGGCTCATAGTTCTGGGACCAGCGTTACATTTCTGGTTCAATTTTGTGTCAAAGATCCTTCCGCAGAAAGATCTGATCACTACATTCAAGAAAATGGCAATGGGACAGACTATCTTTGGCCCTGCCATGACTGTTTTATTTTTCTCCTTGAATGCCTTTCTTCAGGGTAAGCTAAATTTCCTTTCATATTGAGTATTTTTGTCCTAAATTTCCAATGTAATCTGCAGTGCAGCATTATTGGAAAACCAATATGGTGCATTTTGGCATAATTGCTTGAAACAAACCAGAGAAACTTGAAGATAAGCAGACAAGTTCTGTAAAACTTTCCAAGATTATGCTTAATTGGTTCTTCTGTAAATAAATTAAATTGGAACTGACTTGGGCATGACAATAGAATGATCATCTCCATGACTGATCCTCCAAACTTTCCAATCACTACTTGCCCAGCTTCCCACTTTGTATGGTATGTAAGTGTGACATTTCTTAGGTTAACAGGTAAGGTTGGATAAAGTTTCCTTTGAAAAATTTGGGCTTGGTTATCATAAGTTTCAAGGATTGGAAGTCTAACGAGAATTCTTTTAGGGAGTGGCTTGCTATTTTCTGGAAATTCATCTGGTATCTTCCTATAGATTAAGAAAAATACTCCAATTTTTTATGGCCGTCCAGAAACTGCATCAATTCTATATGCTGCTTACAACAACTATTATGCTATTGCTGCTTTTACATATTTCTGCTTTGCCTAATTTAGGTGAAAATGGTGCTGAGATTGTCGGCCGCTTGAAACGAGATTTACTTCCTACAATGTTGAATGGTGTGATGTACTGGCCTGTTTGTGATTTTATCACATTCAGATTTTTCCCTGTCCATTTACAGGTATATGAATGTTCTCTTATGTTTTTACAATGTTCTCTACCCTAAATTTTAGATGACTGATTTTTATGCTTGTCTGTGTTTCCTGCACTTTACCTTTGACAGCCATTGGTGAGCAATTCGTTTTCATATATGTGGACCATCTACATGACATATATGGCCAGCCTAGAGAAAGTAGGCTCCACCAGCTAATTTGGTCGATGCTTGCCGGAATCTTTCACGCCATTAGTTGTTTTACTTCTCGCTACGCAAACTCTACATTCACCGCTATATGAGAAATCATTTTGTTGTCCTTGATATCACCAAAGTTACATGTTCCATATTTCTCCGATGTAATTCGTAGGCTATGTTTACTCAACAGTGTTTTTAGATAGTTTTCTGGACCTTAAGTTGAGGAAGTTCCATTCTTTTTTGTAATTGTGAACTACTCAACTGGTATTCTTCGTTCATGGCCATGGTGTTTCTTGCAAATTTGCCATATGAAATCTGTTTGTAACATTAACCTTTAAGAATACATATTTACATATTAAATTAACAGTACTGTTTGTTGAAGAATTGATAAATTTAACCGAAAGCAATCAAGTAAATTACTCTTAAACTGTAATATGTTGCCATTTCCCAAAAAAGACGTGACCCTTCTGACACAGTCCCTGCAATATGTTGCTCTCCTCAAGCCCAGCTGTACTATATGAATTATTTTTGGAACTCAACTAACATGATGAATTTGAGTTTAGTATCTTTAAAAGGTTTGAAATTTAAATTTCTTGCATTTATTCTCGTTATACATAAAAGAACCGTTTTAAAATGATCCAATTTTGTGTGAAGGGCTATATTAGAATGGTACATTACTCATTACCAAGTTTGGCACTAATAGATGAAGATTTTGATCTGAGGCTTATTGCCACCACCAACAGATGCTAATCTGTAGAATGCAAAACAACATGATCGAATAGCAGAACTATAAGAATATGATCCATGAATTGAGCAACGACCAACAATTGCAGAAATGTAAATTGTCCTTTAGAAGTTAAAAAAGCTGTATATTATTGATGATCCAGGGTACAGGGATCGGAAACCCTACTGAGGTTGGAGAGGAAGGGAGGCTGAGAAACTATAACTCAAAAAGGGTAAAAAGGGCCAAAGAGAAGATATATAGATTAAAAATGGTGTTAAAACTCTTTTTTGGAACAATGGTACCCTAATACTATCTAATTTTACACTTATGAACATTGTTTTTCTGTGGCAACTATCACAGAAGGTAAGTCTAGGCAATATGTTTGCCTTTATCTGAAGAGAACTGATAGATGTGGAGGTGGCTCGTCTTCTTGTCTCTACAGGATAGTCACTGAGGCACCACGCAGTGATGCTACGATACAGAGATGCAAGCAAAATTGAAGTAAAAAGATTGATCCCATAGTCTGAATCACCAGTCTGATAAAATTCCAACTGATACTAGATTCCACCAAAGTATAAATTCACTCCTCAGAAGCACGCAAGGAAATTTTCTCAAGTTGTGTTGGCCAGTCTTCTCCAAGCAATTGTGGATTTGATTGCGCTGAAACAAGAAAATCCGTCATTGATGCATAGTGTAGCTCTTTTGCCCCTGACATGTACTTCCCAGGAAACATTCCATTATTCAAACCTGTCGTTACAATACCATTTACCGATTTCAATTGCCGATTGTTATGGCTTATAGCAGCTAAACCCATACAAGGTTCAATCAACCTCTTCAAATATGCATCTAAGGCATTATTTAACAGGTTAACACATTCAACTGACACATTGATACTCTCAGCCTCCAATGTCCTCTCCAACCGACTTCTCAATGACCTTGTATCAGGCAGCTCACCGTTGTTTAAACAAGTCTCTCTAAGGTAATTTTTACATGCAGATAAATTTGAAAGAGTTTTACGAGCTCCACCCTTACTTATAGAAATTCCAAAGGGAGCAGTGACTGGGCTTCTACTCTGAACACCTGGGCTACTTGTCACCTGCTCAACCTCTTCACCCTCTTCCACAGATGCAACTTCAACTGGAGGCCTACTACCAAGAGAAAGTAATTCTGTTGCACTTTGCTGCTCTTGAATCCTTGAACTTGGCTCCTCGGAAAAGATACTTTGGGGCTTTCCAAGTGGACCCAAAGGACTTGGGCGATCCCTGAACTTGCGATCCCAATTAACAGGAGATCTTCCTTTCCGAGGAGAAGAAGCAAAGGCTTCCCCGTAAAGTGACTGAAGGCAATTTCTCTGGTATCCATTGACACTTTTACCATTAATGTTACATCCCTCTTTCTTGGCACCTTTTGATGGGGGGACTTTGGCAACGCAGGCATTCTTAAGAATTGATTTGATAAGACGATTATGAAGGGGAATATTCTCTCTACCAATAATCTTGACACAGACCTTGTCAAATTCAGATTTGGTAGTCTTGAAACTAAACAATCTTCTGAGCTGATCAAAGTACCTATCCGCTCTCTGATGTCCGATCTTCTTGATCAGAACAGATTTGATCTCCAAGGTATCAACTCGAGCAAATGGTTGATTAGACACCATCTTTTAAATACGAGAAATGACCCAAATTCAACAAATCCAGCTCCCCATCATAATCTGGAACTCCCAATCATATACGAGATCATACTCATTCCAAAACCCAAAACCTAAAAAAACCCTAGTTCCCAAAACAACTTCTCCGTCTGCATAAAAAACAAGAAAGATTATAGAAACAGCTTAATAATGCTTACAGTTTCTGATTCTGGAAAAACAAGAACATGCCCAGTTCAGCAATTCAGCTTAAAAAAAAAGCAACTTTCTTCATCTACTACAACCATAATATCGAGCTACAAGCTCGATAAAAAATACAGAGAATTAAAAGAAACGACAAAACAAAGAGTTTCTATTTGAGCGTAGGCAAGCAGAAATGAAAATTCGAAAAGGGGGAGATCAGCGCAACCATTTGGATAATTAATTGAAACCCATTTGAGATGAAATCGAAAATCCAAAACCCACTAAAGTGAATTGAGATTAGAAGCAAGGTAGAGTAACATACGCACCAAAGAGGAACTAGGGTTTCCTTTCCTGTACGCTTTCCTGCTAAAATACGTATTGGGTTATTCTGGGTGATCGATGCTTTTGTCTGTTCTCTCTTTATTTTGGGGTTTTTCATTCCATTTATATTAACACTACAGCTGTTACGTCGTTCACAACAGAAAACAGACCAAACTGGTGGGCTCGTTGGATCGGATTTAGAACACAACACATACATCGGCTTTTGTCCAAAGCCCCGGTTAAGTAGCACACACCAATCACTTGCGGCTTAACCTCATCTTCCTTTGTAACCATCACTTGAGTTAATCCTGATCAAGGTGCTACATTTACCTTAATATCAAACTGTGCTTAAGGTTTCAGTGATTTTGATTCGTATTTATTTGTCTTGACACTTTGAAGCTATGCTATTTGACCTCATAGTCATCGTTTTTGTACGTTGGTAAAGTTTCAAGCTTTCTTTTTCGTTTTTTTAGGATACGGGTTTAATTTTATTATAATTTTTAGTTTTTATTTCTTTTTTCAAGTAAAAATAGAATATTAATATCGTATAACTATATCTTATACTGATAATTAAATATTAGATAATTTATAAATTAATTAAGTTAATAATTATATTTAGTTTACTTTTAGTAAAAGAACTATTACATTTTATTTAAATAAATAATTTAATAAGTAAACTTATTCATACAATAATATTTAGTTTTATTTTATATTTTAATTATTAAAATGAATCTATACATCTATTATAATTTTATTTTTAAAAATAAAATTTAAAGTAATTATAAAAATTAAAATAAAATAAATAATTTAATTATATTAATCACACCTCTTATTAATAATCAATATTAAATAATGAGGTAATATATATTTAATTGACAATACATCAAATTATGACAAGAAAAATGGAAATAAAAGAGAAAATTATTTTATAAGTTTCAAAATTTAGGAGAAACTAAAATTAAAGTCATAAACTAAATTCAAACAAACTTGTTTTTGTACTGAACTTAAAAACAAGTTAATTATTGAAAAAAGTCCAAACTTTTATTAAAATTTCAATTATACCTTGAATTTTAAAAAATAGCAATAAACTCTCCAAATTTTTAATTTATTTCAATTATAACCTGAACTTTAAAAAGTAGCAATAAAATACTCAAACTTTCAATTTTTTTCAATTTTACTCTGATGTTAATGTTTTTATTAAATTTGCTGACATGACTTACCACATGTTTCAAAAACCTTAATTATTAATATATATTAGCCAAAATTAACACAACAAATGAAGATTATTGAAACAACACTGTTTAATCACATAATTAAAAAAACATCATTTTTTAAAAATAACCTAAATCAGATTTTTTGGCCCAATAACCTTACGCTTTGATTTTACATTTTTTCCATCGCTTTCGCTTTGTTCTCTTAACGTGATTCTTAGATTACGCAGTTCCGACACCCTCATACTAAGGACATTAAGAAAATAAACTTGAAACAAAGAGCTTACTAATACAATACGTTGTAATGCGATAGTAGTTTGAAACGTCAAAAGAACAAACAAAAAACAAAAAGCTGAGGGTTGAGAACTGAGAGCATCGAGAGAACAACAGATAATGTAGAGCTAGAAGTGAAGTAAATTAAAAGTTTGAGTATTTTATTGTCACTTTTTAAAGTTTGAGTTAGAATTGAACAAAAATTAAAAATTTGAACATTTTATTGTCACTTTTAAAGTTCGAACAATAATTAAAAAATTGACCAAAGTTTGAGCTTTTTTTAATAATTAACCCTAAAAACAAAATCAAAAAAAAATATTTCTAACAATTAGCCATTGTCACATTAACCAAAGAACGAGAAGAAAACATATTTTACAAAATTGTAATTAGTATTTTAAATTAGACAATTTGGAAATATGACAATGAATAAAACGTCAACTAAATAATAAAAAAGGTATAAAATTTCAACTATAATAAATAATATTTGCAGTGTTTTATACCATTAATAGGGACACATTCATATTATTCAGACAGACTTCTGATCTTACTACTAAACATGTTACTGTATATGCAGATAATGCTTTTACATAGGTTACAACAAGGACTCCTACCTATGCCAACTACAGAGAACCTTCCACCAAATCTGGCTGGCCATTCTGGTTCTCGTTTGTGGAAGATAGATCAGATAGAAGGCTAACTGAAGCCTCATCCTCGAGTTCTTCATGTGGTTGTTGCTGGACTGAGTTGCTTTGCTTACCGATAGTGGGAGCAACTGCTGGTTTTTCTCCACGAAATTTGGTCCACTTCCTAACTTTGGCTTGAACCAAAACAGGGTATAGACAAAATCCAAGAACAATAACTGCACCACTTATAAAGAATGTTTTAAGAGAAGCCAAGCACATGACGAGAAGAAGCAACACTGCAGGAGGAAGACAAAGCAGTGCTGCTCCACAAGTTTGTAGTGGTACTTTATAAGGCCTGTGAAGCTCTGGTTTCTTTATTCTCAAGACTATAAAGGCTGCGAGCTCAAGAAGCATCCCTATTGCGTACAAGAAATTGAGGAATTCCAAGATTTCCTGAAAACTCATCCATGATAGGAAGATTACTCCGGTAGCTGAGCACAAAATGCTGAATGTGGGTGTCCCATATTTTGATCTACAAATGTGTATTAAAGGAATTGCTTTCATGTTAGTTCTTGCCTCGGTTCGTCAGAGTACAGGTTCCACCAAGAAAAGTTAAATATAAGTTGGAGAAGAGAGAAATTGACAGACCTTGAGGCAAATATAGCAGGAAGCATTCCCATCTCGCTCATACCAAGAAGTTGAAAGGCATCACCACTCATTTCTGCTTCAAACAGTCCCATGTTAGACATGGCAGCTGCTGCTTGTATCCACCATTTGAGCCAAGCCCCTCCTATCAACATACCAACTTCTGCAAAGTATCCATCATTCCACTCTCGATAGGAGGAACTAGTGGCCCCTGTCCCCGCAAGAATTGCGATCAAGTACGATGAAACCACCAAGATAACAGCCCCAAAAATTGCCTTTGGGAATGTCTTGTTTGGGTTCTCAACCTCCCCAGCAAGTGTGCTAGCCTTATCCCAGTAATTTAGATTCCAAAACATGCTATTGAAGTAAGGCCTCCATTGTACCTTATTATAATCGACAACTAGCCATCTGGTGGGTCTAATTTTAGGAATCGACAGGAGACTCATCACAAAGAACGGAAACAGAGAGAACACAGCAAGGGAAACTGCTGAAATTCCAACAATATGTAGGCCTCTGTAGTTCAAATATGTCAAAGAAAATGTAATTCCCAGAAGAGCAGGAATTCTAGCTATTAACCTGTTGAATATAGGGAATGAATGCTTCAAGTAATCAAGAAACAACACAGGGTAAAGGGCATTGTCTATAACCCCACTAAACCACTTCCAGAGCCCTTCTTGGAAACCCCAGAATGGACCAAAAGCTGAAGATATCCAAACTACATACCCACCATTCTCAGGGAAGGCTGTGGCTAATTCTGCAGTTATAAGAGCTTCAGGAACACTCCAAATCAAAGGGAAAATCAAGAAACCAAGCAAAGCAAACAAAGGGCCACCACCAGCTCCCACAGAATCCTCTACACCAAAAGGACCCCCAGACACATCGTAGAATATCAAAGCGATAAGTGGCCATAGCGTCAGTTTTGGGTCTGTTTTAGCTTTTTCCTCTCCATCACTTGACATTCTCTCTTCACCCATCCACCTTTCGGACAGGGAGATACAGATGCTAAAGATTGTAACTTGGACTCTTTAAGCAATCATACAAATGCTCAACACACACCCAACTTTGGATTTTCTCCAACAACCAGATCTGTGTAATAAGTGAACATCTCATACATAAGAATCTACTAAAACAATAAGGTCTATGAACTACATGAAAGAGAATAAAAACTTGCCTCAATTTCAGAAGAGAAAAGTTAGATCTTTATGCGTTGAGAACAACCCGACATGTTGAGTTGTTCAATGAATAAAAACTTGCCTCAACATCAGAGGGGAAAAGTTAGACCTTTATGCGTTAAGAACAACCCGACATGTTGAATTATTCTATCTTCTATCAGTTTTCTCCCGCTTGGTTGGAATCCAAATATCCCACCCCTGGCAAGAATTGAACTTGATGAGGTGTTGAGTACAAATACCTTAATCCGCACGTGGGACGCCATAAAGATTAGAACATATAATCACAAGTTTCGAACCAGTTAAACATAGTTGTCTGTCGTTGAAAATAATTACCGACGCGAACTTCCTTCCTACTATTTAAGCGTACAGCAAGTCTCGGACTTGATTCAAACCCATTTCTCCAAGTCCTTCGGCCAACCTCGTTGTGTATCACCCATTTTAACCTTAATTTCCAACCGATGTTAAAAGTAGAGAAGTAAGCATCTGCAATTTTTTATTTTTGGTATTATTTGAGTAATTTTTAATTTTTAAATTTTCATCGTAATCTACTTTACGAAGACGTTGTACGACGCGTCGTTTTGCGGGACGATGCCGTAATACGCACACTGACGTCTTTTCAAACTAGGGTTTTCCAAAGAAGCCATATAAGTATCAACTATCCCTAAATTGTTTATCAAGTTTGCTTTGCTGCTATTCAAGTCTAAGAGTTGAACTATTGAGCCGCTCTGTAGATTCGAAGAAGATCAGCATAAGTAATGGGTCACTCTAACGTTTGGAGCTCCCACCCCAAGACCTACGGCCCTGGTTCTCGCACATGGTATCATCGTTTCCCCTCTTTTTCTCTCTCCGTGTTTGTTACCCGAAAAATTGCATGAAATCGTGGAGGGATGAGCTCAAGATCGTTTCTTTATCTTTTTATCGTTCATGGGCAATTAGGAATACGCTCTTTTTCAGTTTATGCGTTCTTATGGTAGCAAAAGGCATACGGTTTCTTTCAAATTCCAAAAAGAAAGGCATACGATTCATTGTTTAATGTTTTCTCAAAGCTAATTGTTATACTTGTATGGACGTTGACCCGTTTTATTGATGTAATTACTGAGCTGCTGTATTAATTGTCAATCTGTTATTTCACTCATTTAGGGTGTACTTCTGGGATTCTACAGTTTTGAAAAACATGTGTTAGGAAATTGTTTCGTATGCTTGTAGTCTTGAGCATGTATTGTGGTTGTGAGAGTTAAGAATGCTGAAATTTTGGGTTGTCTTTTTCATGTGGCAGCCGTGTCTGTGGGAATCCCCATGGATTGATTAGGAAATACGGGCTTATGTGCTGTAGACAGTGCTTCCGCAGCAATGCCAAAGAAATTGGCTTCATCAAGGTAAATTTTTGTTTTATGTTTGTGATGGTTATGATTCCGCACGACTTTAATGATCTCGGGTGGTTTCTCATTCTCGTCTATGTGTCTTTATTGCAGTACCGCTGAATGATATGCCACATCCCATAATGGCATAGGATTAGGATTGGTGCAAGCGCCTTATGACTACTACTGGTTTCTTGTTTTTTCTTTTTTGTTATGAATTATCTAAAGCATAGGTTTGAGCATTTGATTTTTATTGAATTTGGATTGATATTGGCAAAGGATACTTTGGAAGGATCCCCTCGTTTTCATAGTGTGTTCCATGTCTTGTTTCCTATCCAACTTCAGATTTATATGTTTAGTTTTATCAGAGGTATATATATAGTTTAACGGAAATGATGACTATATGTTGAATGGGATGGTTTTAGATCCATAGTACTTCCTTGTTATAGTTTTGGTATGTTAAGAGTTCTGTTTTCATGTTAAAGATAACATCATCCGTATATGGTAACTATTTTACACTTTTTGGTTATATATATATTGTTTTGGAAAGGAGAATCTAAAGTTGTTATCATGTGAATACGGACTGAGTAAATATCCGGATTGATGCAATAGTCTGTAAATTATATCAATTGGGTACTCTGTGTTAGGCAAATTTTATACGACAGATTCGACCAAAAGAGTGTAAGTAGGACTTAGGAGAATTCGAGCACGGAATCTTTTAATCTCATGCTTCCTATTTTACCAACTTAACTAAGGGATAGCAACAAGTTGAGTTGCACTTGAGTCCTAGTTCAATTGGATTTTAGATAAAGTCGATCCAACTTATTAAAATTTGAAGTTTAGTACACCTCTTGACGTTTGAGTTCTATATGGACTCCTTACATTGCCTTCCTATTTTTCTTTTATCGCTTATTTTTCCCGTCTTTTACGTGTCTTCTCCGTTATGTCTTGAGTAAGATACCACTGTCAACCTTGCCCAATTACCCAAACACTAGAGTTTTCAAACATGGTTAAACAGAGAGTTCAATAACAAGATAAGAAAAAAGAAGAGAGGAGCAAAGAAGAAGAGTGATGCAAATCCGAATTCAGTTCCAAAATCAACAACAGTAACTACTATAGGTGTCTCTGAGGTTTAACCAGGAAGCGGCAAATGAGAAGAAGAGTAACAGTAAAGGCAATGATAATCACCATAGGTAGTGGCTAAGAGGCTGAATCAAGAAGCAGTAGATGAAAAGAAGAGAGGAGTGGTAGTTGATTTGATGCCACTTCTTCTATCAACTACCACTCCTTAATAGTTGATTAATCCAAACTTAGTGGTTCTTACAAAAGCTCCGCTTTTTGTTTTTGTTCTTGTACGTTGATCGATTGAATGGGGGATTTCAGAAAAGAAAAGGAAAAACCAAAACGGTATTTATAAAAAGTTGGAGGAAGACTGAAACGGCGACGTGGGAGACAAAGAGTGGGGCACAAACGCATCGCCTCATAGAGGATCAAATCGGAGTAGTTACGTGTCAACTCCTTATTGGCCTCTGTTTGGGAGACGTAGATCGCCAGCTACCGACCATTGGATGTGACTAGATCCAAAGGTGCAGGGGGTGTGTTTCTTCACAATGACGTACTTTTGCGTCAGCGTCCCTTCCCACTGGTCACCTGGCGGTTGGTCCGTGTCATGGTCAATGTTATCAATACGGTACAGGCATCTGAAACTGATATACTAATACCTGATACAAGTCAGATAATTTTTTAAACTTTTTAAAAATGGTAAAATAGATTTTAGATAATTTTTAAAATTTATAAAATAGTTGTTCAATTTTTAAAAACTTGTAAAATAATTTTTTAGTATATTATCCTGTATAATTTATAATTGTACATCAACTATATCTTCAAAAATTGTAACAATATAAATTCAAAATAATAATAATTCATTTTTTCATTAATATTATTTTAACATATTTCACATATAAATAATACTCATAATTAATATGAAAAAGATAATTTAATTATCATATAAATATAAAATTAAGAACAATACAAAATATTTAAAATATTACAATTTTATCATATATAAATCATAATTGCATCAAAATATCAAATAAAAAGAATGATAAATATCAATAACTCTCTAACTTTACAATTTGCAATTCGTGTCAAGGAAACAATCAACTAGAAGAGAAACCTGAAACAAAAAGATTTATAATTATATTTATATTGTATAAAGAATTTAATATATACATCAAATATAAGTAAATTAAAAGAAGTGGAGAAGGGAATTAAATATCTGCTCAAATTATATCTGACTTCAATTCTTATTTAGTACAAGATCCCCCATCATTGAGAAGAGCCTCATAATCACCATCATTTAAAATTGTTATATTAAATGACATGTCAATACTTTTTCATACAAGATTATCTTTCAAATTACTCTCATCTATCAAATTAATTTGGTTCCTCGAAAACTCAATATGCCAAAAGATCGATATAGTCAAGGCAAATTGGACCTACATAGTTACTTGTTCTATTAAGAATTATAGTAAACAAATAATATTAAATTATTAAGAATTATAAGAAATTATATCCAAAATAATGATAATGACATACCTTTTTTGAAGTTTGAGATTGTATCGAGCAAAAATCATATTGTTTAATCTTTTGTGTTTCATTATATTCATTTTTTTAAATGAATGGATTCAAATGTGCTCTAATTCCTTTCACACTATGTTATATTCACACGTTGACTTCGAATTTGAATTGCAAACTTTTGCAATAATGGAATATCAATTTCGAATTGATCTCACCAAGCAATTGTAAGACAATAAAAGTAACATTATAACTAAGAACAAGTAATGATTAATTTTCAACAAGTAATAATAGTGGAAAAAAATATACATATATCAAGTTTGTGTTTTTTACGAATAACAATAGGCAACTCAAAATCACCACAAGTATCCTTATAAATCTTCATTTGTGAGCTTACTTATTAACTTCTACTTTCTTTATCAATACTTTTTCATTCAAGATTATCTTCCAAATCACTCTTAGCTATCAAATCTGGTTTCTCAAAAGATTGATATGGTTAAAGCAAGTTAGATCTACATAACTTCTTGTTCTATTAAGAGTTATAGTAAACAAATAATATTAAATTATTAAGAAATTACAAAAAATTATATCCAAAATAACTATAATATCATACCTTTTATGAAGCTTTAAATTATATCGAGCAAAGACCATATCGTTTAATCTTTTGTGTTCCATTATTTTCATTTTTTAGAATGAATGGATTCAAATATGCTCTAATTCATTTCACATCATGTCATACTCACACATTGTCTTCGAATTTAAATTACAAACTTTTGCAATAATAGAACATCAATTTCGAATTAATCTCATTAAGCAATTGTAAGACAATAAAATTAATATTATAACTAAGAAAAAGCAATTATTAATTTTCAACAAATAACAAAAGTGGGGAAAAAACATATATTGAGTTTGTCTCTTTGACAAATAACCATAAGCAACTCAAAATCACCATAATTATCCTTATAAATCTTCATTTGTGAATTTACTTCTTAACTTCTGCTTTCTTTATAATTAGTATGAAATAAATAATAGAATTAAAATATATCTCTGTTGCAAATAACAAAATTGTCTTTCTCATCTCTCATTAATAACCACAACATAATTTGTGTTTGAAACACTAAATTTCTACTGAAGAAAACAAGGCAGAGTGCATACACATTAATGTCATATCCCACGTACATTTTTGTTATAGTTACAAATTAGATGGATACTCTTTTCAATTGATTATGAAGTTAAAAGATGAAAAGTTCTCAATCATCATGTGTGTAACAGTTGAATATGAATTTTAATTGTTATACATAATTTGAGGAAGACTTGTTCTTATTCTTTCAGTTTAGTGTGGTCAAACAGGAACGTTCCATAACTCATATCATGTCCATCTTTAAGCTTTCATAATTTCAAAATATCAAATCACTGCTACGTATCATGGCATGCGCCCATGTTTTAGTTGCTGTATTAGGATTGACATATGGAAACGTACATCATATGTTCTCACCATGATACAGGTTGACTTATGGAAACGTATGTCATTTGTTTGTTCATACTTGCACAAAACAACATGAAATATATCACGATGTTGTGGCTATGCAGACGTAAGCGAACTAACATATTAATTATATAGATAATGATCGAGTACATGTCAACTATCATTAAAATTCAACAAATGACAAACCTATAGTGTGTCTAATACACTTAAAACTATAGACTCTGTTTTGTTTAAACCATAATTAGCATAATCTAAATAGCAGCAAATAAAAGTGAAATAATCCACCGTGCATGTACAGCAAACAAAACAATGGTTCAGAATACAAACAAGATAAGATCGAAAATTTAGCTATTCTTTCTTGTTGTTCAGGTTTTGGTTAGAAAATCACGAAATAAAGTGAAAAGAATTTGAAGTATGATTGAAGAAGATTTTTTTCCTCGTCGAAAAATTTTAAGTTTAATTAAAAAATTATTAAATAAACATTTATTTATTTATTTTGATTTATAAATATTAGATTTTTTTAATATAGACAGAATATAGAGCCCACTAATAATGATTGAGATAAATTGCCAACATGTTAAGAACTAGTCATTTGGATATTTGACCCTTACTATTTCTAAATCTTTTAAAATTTTCATATTTAGTCAATATGAGATACTGTTTAGTCCAATTCATATAGATATTTAGGTCATATTTATATTCAATTGGTATATTCATTCACTCATTTTAGTA